>VXBL01006452.1:228-26909 GCA_013400195.1 Aramus guarauna | reverse complement strand
ATGTGTTTCCTTTTCTTTTAGGAGGCAGATTTAAAAAGGGGGCTTGGGGTAGGGCGGGTGGCGGTTGGGGAAGGGAGGTTCAAATCTTGGACTCTACGGTTCGGGAGAGACGTTCACCTTTGCGGCTCGCCGGGAAGATAACAAACAAAGGAACGCGGGCTTTGCTCTGCCGCCCGATGTCCAGCTGCCGTACGGCTTCCCGGGAAATAAAAGCTGTGTTCACGTCTCCTTTTTTCTGCTCTGGCGAGGCAGCGGCTACGCCGAACCCCTCGTGTGTGTGTCCCCCAAACACCCTGCAAGGCAGCCCCCCCCCACCCTGCAGCGTCTGGCCGGGAGGTCGGTGACGTAAGGGGAAAGGCGAGATCACGGGGCGATTTTCAGACTGTGGGGGCGGAAATGTTGGAAAATCTGAAATATGGAAGCGGGGCGGCCGAGACCACGGTGCCGCGGAGGAGATGTTGGCTCCAGCGCCCACCCCGGCTCCGACAGAGCGGGCGGGAGATGCCGGTGTCGCCGGCGTCCCGTTCCCAGCCCAAAGAAATCGCTTTGGGTTTGAGTGGTGAAATACCGTTTGCAGACGGGGGCGGGGGGGGTTTGGGGCGTCACTGACACTCCAGGGATGCCGCGGAGCGGGATGTCCAGCCGGAAAAATGGCTCCGGGAGCAGCGGCGGCCCCTTCCCAGACACCCCACAGGGGACAAGGAGGGACCTGCGGGGTCCCTGCCCACAGAATCCCCACGAGCGGGAGGGAAGCGGGTTCCTTCCCCGTGCCCTGGTCTCCCCACGCTCACAGGGTGGCTCTGGAGGGGGGGTCGGGGGGTGGCCGGGCACCGTACGGGCACAGCACGGCGATGCCTCAGCCGTCTTCACCGGGAGGGCGGCACGGGTTCCCATCCCGTCCCATCTCCCACTTCCCTCCAGCTTCAAGATCTTTCCTGCTCGGACAGCGGCAGCTCCACCCCGGTGCGGGGACATTAACCCCATCGGCACCTCCTGCCCAAACGCGGCTTTTGGACGACGCGCGGTGTGAGACCGGCACAACCCCCCGCCGGGGAACAGCCGAGGGGGAGGCTCAGGGCTTGGGGACAACAAAACCACGGTCATAAAGACTCAATTTTCCTTTACCCGCAGACAAACCCCGCTCGGCATCGGTGGTTTTCCTTTCCCCAGGGCCAGAACGGAGACGGTTTCTCTCCTGACTACCTGCATCGCGCCTCTGGCTTTGCTGTGCCGCGACGGTTAAACCGGGAACCGGATGCCGCCCTGGGTTAGGGGGCTGGGAGGTAAAAGGGGGTAAAGGGAGGTCCCCATCCTTCTTGCAGTGACGGGAGACAAAAGAAAACCTTCCCCGAAAAGCAGCAGGGCACGGGCCCCGGATCCCGCAGGATCTCCGCTTGCTGATGTCGCCCAGTTTATCCGTGTTTACACAACGCGGAGGTCTGGGGGAATGTCTGGAGACAGGGAATTTGCCGGCTGGGACTGGTGCCGGCGTCCGCAGGGCACCCTCCAGAGGAGACCCACGCTCCTGCACGCCAGGAGATGGACACAACGCTCATTAATCCCGGGCGCTAATTCGCATCCCCAACCCAAGGAACCCCGTAAATCACAGAGCGTCCCCCTCAAAAAAACCCCGTCCCTCCCCACTCGCACGTACCTCCTCGTCCTTGTACCAGGACAGTGACTCGGCCGTCAGGACAAACCAGTACTCCTTGGAGCCTCCCTTCATGATGCTGATGTTGTTGATGGTCAGCCAGCCCCTGCGGATCACCTGGAGACAGAGGAGCGGTGGTGGGGAGCGGAGGGGAGGAAGGAAGAAGAGGTTACAGGCTATTGTGGAGTCTCCGGGGCAGTTCCCCAGATGGAAAGCAAGGAAAAGTGCTCCTGCACTAAAAAAAAACAAAAAAAAAAAACACCTAGACCCTTCACAGAAAGCCCTGGCCTCAGCAGAAGACCCTCACCCAGACAGAGTTCGAGACACCATCTCAAAGGTAAGCTAGCAGCACACGGCGGGACGGCTGGAGCTCTTCCAGCTCCCAAAGCCAGGTGAAAAAAGCAGCGAGCCCCCGTGGGAAGATGCTGCGGCACGGTCAGATCTGAACCCAAGCTCCGCGGTAACTCCCCCTCGCCGCCGGTGCCAACGGGCCAGCAGCGACCTGACCCCGGACAGGAGCAGCGACAGAGAGCAAAAGCTCCAGCGCTCCAACGGGATGAGACTCAGCAGGAATTCGGAGCGCGTCTCGGGTTTAGGAGATGACCGGAGCTGCCCGCGGGTCTTACGGTCTCTGCCGAGGGCTGTTTTGGGGTGTCCCGCGCAGAGGTGCTGGTGCCAGTCCTTCCCAAAGGTTATAACCGAGAAACCTCGTGGTTTTCACCCAAACCCGCTCCCCCTCTTGCGCGTTCACCCCTACCCCAAAGCAGCCTCCCTCCAGGGCAGCTCCTCTGCCTCCCGGCAGGCAGAGCTTAGCCAGCGGGTCTCACCGAACCCACAGCCCCCGGGGAAAGGCTCCTTCGCAGCCCCACGGACGGACCTCACATGCAACACGTAGCAGCAGCCCGCTGAAGCGACATTGCCGAAGCCTGACGTTGCAAGCAGCGGTTTTTCACGACACGATGCACAAGGATGAGCGTTCCCTGTCCTAAATCAGCCCAGGGAGCTTAACGGCCCACCGTGATCTCCATCGAGATCGGCGTGAGGAAGCTCGCACGACACCGCAGAGCCCTCGCTAGACCGTCCCACGCCTGGCTCGGCACCGTCGGAGCTAGAGGGGAACCACCTTACCAATGCCAAGGAGCATCCCTCGCCTCTAACAGCTTTCCCAAGACAACAGCCCTCGTGGAACAACTCTGTCAAGAGGTGCCCCGCTGGGACACCTCTGCCTGCCCGAAAACACCCTGAGTGGGTAACAGGGATGTGCTGAGAGCTGGAATTAGTCCTAGCCTAAAGTCTGGACAGTGCGGGGCTGGGCTGGGACTAGCGAGGATGCTGCTCGGCTGGGCGGAGGGTTAGCCCAGCCGCAGGGACAGCAGTTTGATTTCCACCAGCGGCGCGGCCACCGGTTTTGGGGCAGCCTGGGAGTTTTCCAAGCGTTTCAAACCCAAGCAAGATTACGCTCTCCCCGGCGGGGTTCCTCCGTTGTTCTGGGAGCTATTGTACGGAGAGGAAGGTCACCGGCAGCTCGGCGCAGACACCGGGGCCGCGACAGAAGCCTTTAGACTGAGCTGCGTATCCCTCTCCCTACCAGGGCTGCCGGGGAGTGGCGTTCGTCTCTCCGCCATCCCCACGGTTTTACCACGGAGCTGCTAGGCCGGCAGGACCACGTTGCACTTCCAGATGCCGGTCTGCCTGCAAACGACCTGTTCCCGGGTAAAGAGGGGGAACAGAGGGTCCCCAAATCCGGCTGGGACTCTGCTCCGGAGGCGAGGGCACCCGGAGCCAGAGGGTCAGACCTCCCCGGGGCAGGAGCTGCCACACCAACAGCAACACCAACCGCCGCTAAAGACTTAGGACCTGCCGGAGAGCTGCCCGGCAAGCACCCGTTCCCGCAGGACCCCATATATTTAGGGAGAGCCCAGCGCTCAAACCACCCCCGTTCGGCAGCCTGGCACCTTCCCGGTACGCGAGCGGTGTCCTGCGTTACGGGATGCTTTGGGTGCCCCGCGCCCACCATCCCGGCGACAGGAGGGACTCGAGGGCAGCTCAGCAAAGCCGGTGCCCCAGGACCCACGGCTTTTCTACCCCAGTGCTTCACGGGGGTGGGGGGTTAGTACCACCACACGGGTTAGTAACGGGCAGACGTGGGGAAAATGCATCTGGGGGGGGTTGGTTCAAGTCAGTCCAAAGCATGGATGGGAGGGAGAACAACAACTCTGGTTAAGCAGAGAAGAATTAGACACGAGCAAGGTGCAGAGTTTGTTACGGCTCGTACAGGAACCAGCTCTGAGCAGCTGAGCCTGAGACCAAGGCAGGGCTTTAATCTCAACACCAGGACTAAGCCTGTAAAACAGAGCCGGCACTGGCTTTTCCACGCCAAGGCTTTTCCACGCGCTGCTGGGGAACCTACTGAGGGATGGAGCTCGGGTCGCTCTCGTTTTCAGGCTGCTCAGGTGGTTGCCAACGTAAAAGCCACGACAAAATCCACCGTGTTAGGCACAGACAAAGCTCGGTGCGCCAGCAGGCACAGGCAGCTAGAGCTAAAACTTAACCCATACAGATTTTTCTGGCGAGGGGAAGGAAGGAGCCCTGCAATTAAGGTCGTCAATTAAAGATTTCACCTTCTGATTTGCTCCAGCGCGTTTAAGGCCAAACGTGTTTAAAAATCATCTCTGAATTTGAAGCCAGTCTGGTTTTAAAGGAACAGAAGCAGGAGTGGGGAGAGGGAGCAGCTGAGAGGATCAGGGCTAAGGGAAAGGCAAAGGGAAAAGGTTCAGCAGCAAAGCAAGTCTTGCGAGCCAGGCTGGAGGCTCTGGCAGGTGCCGGGACAGGTTTGGAGGGGATTGTAAGGAACAGGGAATTTAGGGCGGGGGAGATCCAAGGCTGTGGCAGAGAGAGAGCTGGAGCGTGAGAGAAAAGCCAAGTTCTGATTTCTTTTGCGAAAAGGTAGAGGCGGGGACGGCACCCTGCAGAGCCAGAGCCGCTCCAGCTGCGTGCCAGCTCCAGGCAGGAGCCAGATGCTTCCTCCTCTATCCCGGAACGCAGGTCGAGGAAGAGGAGAGACGAAGGCTGAGCCACAGTGCCTGGCACCAAGCAGGACAGCGGATAGCCCAAAAGAAAGTTCCTTTAAGACCGACCAATACTGGTGAGAGCGTCGATGGTTTTGGGGCTCATAAGCTGGGCAAGCTCCCCCCCAAGCAGAGGGGCTGCGGAGCTCGCAGAGCTCTGCCTGGCTCCGAATCAGAAACTGCTCAGCACCGGGCCGGGCACCTTGAATCCTCAATTGTCAGATCTCCACCTTCCCGTCACCCGGCACAATCACGTCTGCACAACCGGCGATGGGAGAGCGGCCCTGCACAGAAATCGGTGTGTGGGAGGCAAGAGACAGGCCCTTGCGGGGGGTTTTTCCTTTGGTTTTTGCAGCCTCTGGACGGTGCTGGAAGAAAACAGAAGTGTCTGAACAGTTGGAAGAGACGGGAAATGGGCACGGGGCCCTCCCAGGCTGCTGGAGCTGTGGATGCGGTTGGTAACCGCAGGGTTTCAGAGAGCAGGAGGTACAAACCTCCCTGGGAAGAGCGGGACAGATTCCTGCCATCCTTTCACTGTAACCGGGGCTGCTACGGCAGCCTCAAAAAAACCACTTTTCAGGTAAGAAAGCATCCTGCGCCCAAGCTGCAGCCGCTTTTTCACGGGGCTGTACGGTTGATGAGAGGTGGACGACTCTGGGGAACTCCACCTGCAGCCGATTCCAACCTTCTGGCATTATCCGCCGGCTCGGTGCCCATTCCCAACTTCAAGAGCCAAATTATTTTCCTGGCTTCCTTCCCCGGGGGAGACAATTTGGGTGCCGAGGCAATACCTGAGCCACGGTCCCCGAGGCTGGAAAGGCCAAACTGGGGGTTTGGGGATCGTTTCCCTCTCAGACACTTCCATTTTCTTGGACCGCCAGTGCGATGTTCGGCTCCAAGCCTGGAGCAGCAGGGTCAGGACCCCCCCCAAAGGGGATCGCTCGACCGTAGGAGGGGGAAACTCTCTTGTATTTGGAGGAAACGTTGCCCTCCGCCTCCCCAGAAGTGAGTACGCTTGAGAGGGAAAAAAAAAAAACTCTCTGTCAGCTAAATAACAAGGCATGAAGCAGCTGATGGTCACCCAAAACTGGCCTCCACCACCTGCAAACATCCGGGAGCTGAGGCTCCTCGGAAGAAGACGGCTTCTTGCTGGATTTCTGCGCCGGCCGTGCAGCACGTCGATGCCATGGCCAGCATCGGGAAATCTGCAGGCAGCCAGCACGAGGTTGGGACCCAAAAAAGCCCAGGAAAAGCAGATTGGGGGAGAGAATACACCCCCAGCCCCACAGGCAGCTGCCGCCAACGGCGGGGGGAGCTCCTGCCTGCCCAAAATGCGGGCAAGGGGACTCCTGCTTCTCTCCGGCCCTTGCCACCACTTGATGGGACCCACGTCCCACCACAGCAGCATGCAGCTCTCTGCTAAAAGCCAAAGATTTTGTTTTCTTGCTTCCCAAGGGCCAGCGAAACCAGTGCTCGCAGCCTGAATCCCAGTAACCAGCTCCCAGCAACAGCCGATGGTCGTGGCACGGGCGGGGATCAGCCCCGAGCCCCTTTTTCGGTGGCAGGAAGAGCCCCGGGGACGGGAATGAAGGGGACAGACCGAATTTTGGGCTCTAGACTAAACCCGCAGAGCCTGGCTGCTCCCCTCGGAGAATCCTGTCCTTCCTCTGCCATCAGCGTACTCAATTCTGGGAAGCGAGAGGTGTCATTTGGGGTTTGGAAGGTCTTTCTGGCAGGGCCGCGTCCGTCACCGGGTGTTGTCTACCAGCACTATCACACTATGTGGGTACTTACCAGTATCTCACCCTTTAGGTGCGTAAAATTAAGGGGGGGGGTGTGGAAAAAAAAAAGCAGGACGAGGAGACAGAACAGTGAAGAAAACCAAAGTGATGGAAGGGAGAAGAGAGCAGGAAGCACAAAAATGGTAGGAAAAAAGCAGAAAAACAGCAAAAGAAAAACAGTTACATGCTATTAATTATAATTTTACAGTGTTAATATTTCATTACATTCTTTCCAAAGAAGAGGCAATGTCTGCGTTAGGTACTGCAAGACCTAACACCATGCAGGGGGGCACTTCCAGTCCCGCTCTCGGTCATGCACGCCGGATAGCGAACGCCCCCTCGGAAAGCGGGAGGCTGCACGACGAGACAGCACCGAGGCCGACACGGCTGCCGGGCACGTCCCTGCGCTCCTGCGGGACCCCGTCCCCTCCACCCCCCCACCCCAGAGGGCTAGTCTGGATCGACGGGGGAGCAGGAGCGGGCAAGTTAGGCCAGATCCTGCCCCAAAGTCAGAGCACGGGGGCTCCTCCAGTGTTGCCACCTGGCTGATCCCGAATCCCGTTGCTTTTAGACGAGCTCCTGCAGAGCAAACACTCCGTGAGCCAAAGCTGCGTCTTTCCCCATCTCCAAGCCCAGCGTTCAATATCCCTCAAGGAAGGGAGCGGGTGGATTAACTCGAATCCCGATTTCAGAGCTGCGAAACGCAGCTCCAGGTCGCTCTGGCGAGCGCTGGAGCGGGATCCTGGAGAGCTACCGCCTCTGCCCCACGCGAGGAGGGAGGAGCGGGGAGCCGCCGGCCGTACCTGATTCGGGATGGCTCTTTTCTTGTTCGTCTGGGTGTTCCTTTGCTGCGCGCTGAAAGGAGAAAGAGAGCAGCTTTAGGCAGGGACGGCAAAGCAAAGCGATGAGCGCTCAAGAACCCACGCGGCCACGACGCGCTTCCCACCCGGAACGCCGTAAGGAAGAACAGAATCCAAAGGGGAAGCCCGTCACGTAAAATTCAACCAAGAACACCCAGACTCGGTGCTGCCAGCACGCTGCAACACGGACAGAGGAGCCCCATCCAGAGTTTTGCCCAGGACCAAATGTACATGAGACAGCAGTACCGAGGGAGGAGGACGGGATTTTCCAACCCGGACGGCTTTATCTCTTTCCCTATGGTCCTTATCTCCAGGCATTTACAAGCCCGCCTGTTCCAGAGGGGCAAGGTTAGAACTTGCAGGAGAGGAAACACCAAGCAGATCAGCACCGGTTACGGATTGAAAAAGGGATTTTCTGTCCGTGAACCCAGCTAAGGCGACGCACCCCTACCACCGCGGGAGAACCAGAAGGGGTCGTCTCCAGAAACACCTGCAGCCTCCTAAGTTTTATCCCCCTCCCCAGGGTGGAAAAGAGCGTACCTGCACCAGAGGGAAAGCTACCTGTCTCTCCTGAGCAACCAAAGAACGAGGGGCGAGGTGCGGGACGTAACCGTTAGTCAGGAGCGGGGAATAAAATCCATGAAAACAGTTAGAATGATGCTGGGATACCCCGCGGAGCAGCAGTTCACAAGCACAAATGGGTTCCTTTTCCCTGGGATCACATTTGCGGCGGCAGCCGCCGTCCCTCCAAGCCAGGGCATCCCTGACCTGCCGGGGCCGGGGGGATTCCGGAGATCGCTCTCCACCTGCCCTAAATTCTGACGGTTCCTTCCCTAAACCCTCAGGTCTGAGCCAGCCCAAGCGTCGCGGCATCCTGGATGGGAGCGGGGAAGCTTTTCCCCGTGACTGAGCTCCGTCACAAGCGTAAATCCAAAGCTGAGCTCGGTGGAGAAGCTCTCCAGCTTTCATCAAAGGTCTCTCCGGGCGGCGGGGAGGGGAAGGCGCAAGCGGGTCTGCCCCGGCCACCCCAGGACATGCTGTTTGAGCGGGTACCCACCCTGTCGTCATGTGCTGCTCAGTGTAACAGCTGGGCAGTGGGAGAGTTTCAGAGGAGTCCGGAGGAAAGAATGAGATGATGGTTCAAAGGAAAAAACAGGAAAGATTAGGAGGAGAGGAAGGAACTGTGAATGAAGGTGAAAAGCAGATGTGAAAAAAAAAAAAAAAAGAAGGGGGGGAGGGGGGGGAAGTAAACAAGAGGAAAACTACGTGGATTTGAAGAGGAGGAGGTGGCGTGAGCGCTGGCTGGCAAAGAGGGTGACAAGCTCCGGGCAGAGCTGCTCGCCTCTGCTCTTTCTGCGTGGGGACACCCGAGCTGCACCTCCGGGCGCTTCCAGAAAGCTATCGCCCGTTTTGGGGCTGCGCCGATGGAAAACACTAGTCATCCTCTGGCTGGAAGCCAAAGCTGAGGGAAGACAGACTAAGAGACGAGCCCCCGCTCCTGGTCCTGGCCTTGCGTGCCCGGGCAGAGGGTTACGAGGGACGAGCTCAAAGGACGGGAGACGTTTCTGCTCCAGTCCTGGGACAGGACCAGAGCGGTTTCACAGGGGGGCACAGAAAATATCCACGAATCTGCTGCAGAGCAGCAGCGGCCTTAATTACCTTCATTCATCGTAAGCGCGGGCCCTAAGCAGTTCACTGTCTGAGGGTGAACAACCCGACTCCAGGTTTTCACGCTCTCTGCCCTAAGGAGCGGCATTAACAAACCCTGCTTCAGGCTGAAGCCCCAAAATGAGGTGGGCCGGCTCAGATCCCCAGGCCCTCAAACGCTGGCCAGGTGGCAAGCAGGGAATCAGGGCTCCCGTATCCCGAATCTGAGAGAACCGGGGTGCAAAAGGTGCCGGTTTGGTGAATTACGTCAGGATGTGGGAGACTCCCCCAGCGGTTTTCACGTCAGCGACCCCGAAAGGGTAACGTAACCCACACGCCTCCTCTGTACACAGGGGACAGGACCACGAACCTCATAAAAAAACCCCAAGAGTTTGAGGACCCATCCCACCGGTGAATTGCTTACTTGGCAAATCCAATGAAGTCTTCGTGGTTAGTGTTGATGTAAGAGAGTTCAATGTCAATCAGCAGGAGAATCTGGAAGGAGATTTATGCGTTAGGGAAGGCTGGACACCGACAGCTCCGGTGCCGCGGGGGACGCCGGTGACCGGCGCAGGAGATGCCGGAGCCGTGGCACGCTGCACCGCTGCCGCGAGGGGGAGCTTTGGAATCGTGAGTGGGAGACGCCGGCTCTCCAGCCAAGCGGGAAGATCTCCTGAACTCACCTGGTCCTTCGTTTTGCCTTCCCGTTCCCTGATGTGAGTGGTAACGATCCTCTCCGTCTCCTCTCGTAACCTGGGGTAGGAACCAAGCTGAAAAGAAAGGGAGAAGGCCGGGGAAAAACCGCTGCTGATGGGACCGTGGCAGCCTCTGGCGCTCACCGCAGAAAGCCAGCGACAGGAGACGCTCACGAAGGGGACGGAGGACAGACAGGACCGAGCCCCAGCTCTGCCGGGAAGACACAACTGGGGCTCGGGGGTGGGAAAAGCAACAGACTTGATTCTCTTCACTAGATCCGACAAGAGCGGCAGGATCCCGGGGGCCTTCGAAGCAACGCCGAAGGCACAAATCCGGATTTATTTTTAATTTTCTTCCCGCCCTCGGACCCCAGGGCTAAGCAAGATCTGGGTTTTCCCGGCACAAAGCGTGAGCTACAGCTAAGCGAGGCAAAGGAGGTGGGATCTCAGCACCGCCAGGAGCATTTTTAGCCTTTGCTGTTACGGGGGCGAGCAAACACCTGTGCAATACGTCTCGGCAGGACCCGTGCCGTGAAGCCAAGTTAATGCTACGTCTGCTATTTGCCGGTGTTTTCCGACAAGCATTCGGGTATCAGAAAGACACGGCGTCCCCTGAAATTAGTGATAACCTTGCGGTTGAACTCACTTTGGTCGGCGGGGTCCTGGGAGCAAATATATTCCAGATGTTCAGATTAGACAAAAAAAAAAGGGATGAATGAAGACCCATTACCTTTTCAGCACACTTTTTAATGACCGTGGCCAGCTCTGAGACCACCAGATCAACACACTTCAAACTGGGTTCTTTAAGCTTTACAATCTGTTTTTTCACTATGGCTTCAAAGGCCATGTCGGGCGTGAAGAGCCCCGTCCTGCATCATGCAGAGAGCGAAACACCGAGTGGAGTGCAGGGGCAGGGAGGGAGGGGAAAAATAGCGACAAAGACAGAAAAGAAAAAAAGAAAAGTGAAATTTTTTTGGTTTGTTTTTTTTTTTAATTAAGGTTAGTAACGTGCAAAGGAAAGAGCTGCAGTGCCTGCCTGAGAAATTCCTTCGGGTCCCTCAGAGGTGTTGGGACAATGACCAGTCCCCTCTCTGCTCCCCGGAGTCTCACAGGCAGCACGGGCAGGCTCAGCCCCGCACCCCAAACTCCCTGCGGCTTCGGGGGCTGTTTTACTCATCGAGGGTGTCCCTCGCCTCCGTGCGAACGGGGCGGCAGCGCTGCCCGAGCGTAGGAAAAAACCCCGGAGAGACTCCCGGCCTCTCTCTAGGCCAGATTATTAAATCCCAGCTCTAGGAAAACACCGGATTAAACTCGGCTTTGGGGTTAGAGCCTCCCTGCTTGAGACGGGAAGGAATTTCAGCAGGAAGCGCTGGCTTCTTCACGTCACCCAGATCACAGTCAACCACGCTGGAAACAAAGAGAGCAGAGAACTCCTGACCCACCAGCAAAGCCCCACCGATCCTACCGCTTACAGAACCAGGTCAGCATTTAAACTGCTCTGCTCCACTAAAGCACTCTGGGAAGCAAACATCCCAGCTATTTTCAGGTTCCTGCCCATATGTAGCTAAATTTATTATTATTTTTTTTAAATAACGTAAGCATTGGAAGGAGAGAGGAGCCGGTTTTCCTGCCCTCTTTTCAGTTTTGGTGTTATCGGGATGAGGTTAAAAAAAAAGAGTCACTCCAAGAAGCCAGTTATCAAATACGGCAGTGTCCCGTTTATCCAGAGCCCTCACACAGCTTCAGGGTAATTGATTAACACTTCCACGGAAAAAAATCCAATCGAGGGGGGGGACACACACATACACAACCTTTTGAAATGCAAATGCGCTTGTTATCAAGCGCTTATTAACGGCAGCCGTCGAACTGCGGGATTTATAGGCATGCCACCAGATTGTTTGCTGGATCCGCTGTCTCCAGCTTTTGTTTCCCTGTTCCCGAGATTCCCAGAGTGCAGTGGAAGCAGCAGTTTAAATCGCAGCTTGGAAAAAGAAAGAAAACAAAACAAAACAAAACCCACGTGCTAAGAGAGGTACCGGGATCCAAGAGCAGCCTGCCCACCTGCCTGGCTCCTACCGGGAAGAAAACCTCGGCAACACCCCCTCTAACCTGCCGCCGCAGTCGAGGCCCTGGAGAGCCCCTCGCTGCGAGAGCCGTCCTGTCCCCAGGAGGGCGACGGACACGGGAAGCCAAGCGTCTTGTCGAGCATCCCCAGAAATCCCGACCCTGTCTCTGTCGGGATGGCCGGGAGGCTCTCGAAGAGCCAGGTGACATCCCAGGTGATCTGTCCTCGGTGGCCTTGACACAAGGACCGGCCGATCCCCTCGGCCGAGGGCAACAGGGAGGACTCCAGCTTCGGAAACACGAGTCAAAGCTCAGAAATATCCAATTTGCTTAGGGAGCTCCCGGATTTTTGGATAATTTTTTTTTTTTTTTTTATTTGGAGGGGAAACCAGGCAAGGCAGGCAGGTTAGAGCATCGCTCCTGCTTCCCATCCCACTGGTAGGAGGGGGCTGGATTGGCTCCAGCCGGTTCAATACCTTACTGGTACACTGTCTAACTGTATTGATTAACTCCTGAATAACGAGGTCGACACACTTCAGACAAGGCTCTTTCAGCTTCACCACCTGCTTTTTCACAATGGCCTCGAATGCCAAGTCTGGGGTGAAGAGCCCCGTCCTACAGGAATCCGCAAGCGGGGCGAGAGGGCAGAGACATGGCGGAGAAAAAAAAAAAAACAAAAAACAAAAAAAACCAAAGTGGGTGATCAGGTTTGGAGGAGATCGGCTGGAGAGCGATTCCCTCCCCAGCGCCGTGAGCTGGGGTAGCCCCGGTCCTGGATCCACAGCGTCGCTGAATCCTGCTCTTCTCCCCGTCGTCGGGGGTGCCACAACCCCGCGGAGGGGACGGGGTGCCGGCACCTCCGCTCCCCCACCTCGCGGTAGCACCCTCCAACCCTTCCTGCACCTTGAATTAGGGTGTTACTTCCCCTCTCCTCCACAAACAGGAGCGAGAGCACCCAGGAAACAGGAATTGACCTTTTTGGTGGTGTTTAGGGAAACCTGATACTCTTCAAGCAGGTCAAACAACTCCTGGGGAGAGCGTTAGAGAGAAGAAACTCCCCGTTTCTCCTTCCCCTTCACAGCAGCAGGCCAAAGGAGAGCGGGACCTGCCAGGATGAGGATTTGCCTTGAAGGCCGTTCCTCTTTGGGGTCCCCGATTCCCCCCGAGAGGTCTGTGCCGAGCGGCACCCAGGCAGGACGCATCGCTCCCCAACGAGGCAACTCTTCCCCAGCACATGCCTCCAGCCAGCACCTGGATCCCTCTTCCAGCGAGGTTTAACTCACGTTCCCTACCTTTCTCTCAAGGTCATTTCTTCCCCCGCTTAAGGGAAGGTAAAAGGAAAGATAAAGGTTATTTTAGTGGCTATTTTAGCGGTTATTTTAGAGTATTTCCTGCTCTCCTTCGGCAGGAAAGCTCTGACCACACACACACACCCCGTGGACCAGGCTCACTGAGCTGCTCTAAGGAGACGGCGCCGCTCCGATACTTGCCTCACACCGTGGATGTTTTTAATGGCGTAGCTTATTTCTCGCCTCAAGTCCTTCTCATCAAACTCCATCTAAATAGGGAGGAAAGCCACACTTAAAAACTTTTAAGCAAGCAACTTCTGGCAATAGCGCAGGCATTGCGAGCGGGCTCCTTCTTTTTGCCCGAGAGGAACTTCCCAGGCGGGCTCAGAGGCTGCTCTCCATCCTGGCCAGGCTGGCTCACTCTTGCTTTGCTTTCCTTATCTCAAATTCTTGAGATCTTGGTAGCCACCCTGGTTTGATATCCTCCTCCCCCGCTCCGCAACTCCCACGTTGCGAGCCCAGCGCTTAAGCCGGAGGTCAGGCATCGCCACCCAGAAACAACAGCCCCCTGCAGCTACCGAAACACACAACCGACTCTAATAAAACATCTCCTCCTTCTGTAAACACCTCCAAGTGCTGGGAAGGGAAAGGCACCCGGGTGCCAAGGGATTGCCGGGGTTGAGCTGGGAAAGAGGGAATTCCACCCATCCCAACCACGAGCTGCTCTCCATAGGAACAGAGCCCGCCCGACACAATCTACGCAGCACACGCGCTCCCCGGGCCAGCTTTTACCTTCACTAGTTCAAAAGGAAACCTCTCGTGAAAAATGCGGTTGATTCTGGCACCCCCGGAGAGTTCGAGCGTGTCCACCTGGTCTCCTGAACCTTCAATTCGCTTCTCAAAGTCCACACCAAACTGCTGGACCATTCTGCGGAGAAACGGCAGGATCAAAAGGGCGTCAGAAGAGTACAAGGGACGGACGGACGCCCCGACTGCCTCCCACAGCCAGCGCCACCCCGCCAGCTCTACATCAGCTAGTCAGGGCTGGGTAAAAGCTCTCCCAATTCCTTCCGCTGGAGTTGCAGAAGCAAAAAAAAAAAAATCTCCCTTTTGCTGTAGTCTAAAGAGCGTGTCAAGGAGGGAATGCCGAGACCGAACCGTTTGCTTTAGGACAGACCGGTCACATCCGCAGAGCGCGGCAAGCACGAGATGCCAATTCTTGCCCGCAGAGACGCTCAGCGGGCGTTTCTGGGAGCGGATTTCCTCGTCCTCCCCCACAGCCTGCCAGACCAGCGCCGGAGGGCACGCAGCCTCTCCTAGGTGCCAGCTTAGCACCGTCGGAGTTGGCAGGGCCATCCGCCAGCACCGCTCGCTCCCAAGGACGGGGCTATTCTGGGCTCTTCCTTGGAAAAAGCCACCGGCTGAGACAAATGAGCCTTGCATGAAGAGTGGAGTAAATTTACTTCTGGCCCAGCAAGGTTTCTGGCTGGGAGAGACGAATCTCCTCTGGCAGGTGAGGCACCGGGAACGCAGCGCTGAGCGAGAGAAACTCACTGTAACAAAGCTTTGGTTTTTCGCGTGGGATCATCGGGGCGGAAGTTCTTGTACTCCTCGACCTCCTTCTCCAGGGAGAGCAGCTGACTCTGAAGTTTGCTGCGCAGCGACGGCAGCGTCTCCCGAATGTGGTTGGTCAGTTGCTGCAAAGGAATCGAGGTAACTGAGACAGACCGGCCGCAGGAACGTCCCCTTCCCGCCAGAGATAAACATCAGCCCCGAGAAACACTTGGGAAGGGAACCAAGCCTACCTGGTTAAGGACTTTCTGCAAATGCGGGGTGCCCATCCGGTCGGCCATGTGCCGGTAAGCCGGGTGAGAAAGGAAGAACTTCCGCTCGGCTGCCAGCGCTGCCCTGATGTCCTTCTTACCATCGATGTCCTTCTGGCTTCGGTTAACGACGCCGATGTAGCCTGCAAGAGGACATGGTGGATCTTGCTACGGACAGACTCGGCTGAAAGGCGTCCGAGCAGGGCCGTGCGGCTCCGTTATCGCCATCCGTAGCCGCTTCTCCCGGAGCAAAGGGCCTGGGCTCCCCGGCAGACAGCGGGGAGCTCCACGAGCCCCCCTTCGACTAGTTTGGCAACGCCACTTTGTCCGCACGAGAGACGAAGGATACAGGGTGACACAAAGCCTTCGCGGTTCGTTATACCTCTTCGTAAAGGAAGCAGTTTGTTCTCCAGCACATCCCTGGCATCCGTGCCTTCATCCATCAGATCCAGCTTGGTGATGACTCCAATTGTCCGCAAGCCTGAAGCGGCCACACAAACGAGCAATTGATTAATCTCACTAACGAGCAATGGAGCAATCTCACTTCACAGAGCACAGCGACAGGAGGCACGCGGGCGTGTAACCAAAGCCAACGCATGCCCGCCAGCGAGGAGTGGAATCGCCAGCCCTTCCTCAACTGTCAGAGGACGGAGGGTCCGCTGTGAGAGGAGGAGGAGGGACGAGAAGTCCCTCTGGTGCCCAAACTGGGGAACCAATTGCTGAAACTCTGCCACGACGGCCGCGGACGGCTTTATCCCTCCCCACCTGGGCTGGAGCAGATGAGTCCATCTTACCTTGAGGATCAACTTCTTTCGCCATCTTGAGCGCGTCCGAGTTGGCCAGATCCATGTTGGCCGGCGTGACGGCGAGGATCAAGCTGCTCTCCCTGCTGATGAACTGCAGGATCATCTCTTTGATCTGGTACTCGATGTCCTGTGGTTGGTCCCCCACCGGCACTTTGGTGATACCCGGGAGGTCGATCAAAGTCAGGTTCAACACTGGAAGGACAGAAACCACCCACGTTCAGGGTCAAGGGCCTGGCGTTGGGACCCGTCGGTGCCGCAGCTGGATCTCTTGCTCAGGGGGTGGCCCAGGCACCCCCCCACCGCCCCCCCAGGCTGGTATAAAATCAGCCAGACACAGGTAGCAGCCAGCGGTTGCTTTTAGGACACGCTCTGGGCTAAACCAGCTTTCCTGCTTTCGTGGTGTTTTAAACAGAGAGACCCCCGGGACAGAGAAACAGCTCACTGACCGTGCGGGGAATAGACGCGGAGGTTGATGGGGATGGGAGAGATGCCTTTGTTCGTTCCCGTCACCCTGTCGGTTTCTGCTTCGATCTCCTGCCGCACCTCATCAAAATCTGTGAACTTTTTGGATTTGCAGTGCAAAAACTCAGCATATTCTAGAAGAGATTATAAAAAAAATTTTTAAAAATTTAAAAAGAAAAGGAAAGTTTGGCCATCTGGAGCCCAGTGCAGGACACGCGCCGAGACTCAACCGGTTTAGAGACACCTCTACATTGCAAAGCGGAACCAGCTGCGCGCTTCGGTGCGACACCGAGCAGCCACGCAGAATCATAGAATCATCTCGGTTGGAAAAGACCTTTAAGATCATCAAGTCCAACCGCTAACCTAACCTTGCCATCCCATAACCACTAAACCATGTCCTCAAGTACCTCATCTATCCTTCTTTTAAATACCTCCAGGGACGGGGACTCAACCACCTCCCTGGGCAGCCCATTCCAGAGCCTGACAACCCTTTCTGTGAAGAAATTTTTCCTAACGTCTAACCTAAACCTGCCCTGGCGCAACTTTAGACCATTCCCCCTGGTCCTATCGCTTGTTACCAGGGAGAAGAGGCCGACCCCCACCTCACTCCAACCTCCTTCCAGGTAGTTCTAGAGGGTGATAAGGTCTCCCCGCAGCCTCCTCTTCTCCAGGCTAAACAACCCCAGTTCCCTCAGACGCTCCTCGTAAGACTTGTGCTCCAGACCCCTCACCAGCTTTGTTGCTCTCCTCTGGACATGTTCCAGCAGCGCAACATCCTTCCTGTAGTGAGGGGCCCAAAANNNTTGATAAAGATATTAAACAAGACCGGGCCTAGCACTGAGCCCTGGGGGACACCGCTTGTGACTGGCCGCCAACTGGATTGGGCTCCATTCACCACCAATCGGCGCGCCACAGAGGCACCGGCAACCTGCCCAGGGATTAACCTGGTTGTTTTCAGCCTCCTGACTGGCAGCAGCCCCAAATAAACTCGGCCTGGCCGCTTCCTCTGGCCGAGGAGGGAAACCGGGGAGGATGGCAGCCAGCCGGCTCAGGCTGAGCGTGCCGACACTCTGCCTGCTGCCTCTGCGCTGGCAGCAGCTGCTTTGATGTGAACTTGGGAGTTACGCTTCCCTTTGCCAAAAAAGAAACTGCCCTTGGGTGAGATGCTGGCAGGCAGCCGACGCTGGCTCCAGCTAACGAACCTCAACATCAGAATGGCCGTGTTTGTTTTCACCCAGGCCTGTTGGCCTCTCAGCCCCCGCCGATTGCTTTTAAACGTTTTATTGCCCAGACTCCTAACACTGAAGAAAGCTCCGACTCTTCAGCTGCCAAGATGCTCCGGTGCGCCCGGGAGGCAAGGGCAGCAATCCCCCTCGGGCTGGCAAAAGGGCCGCAGCCGGCTGCGGGGAAGCACGGAGACCCGGGATATCGTCTTCGCACAGTCTGGCGAGGAAAGACCGGCAGCGCTTCCCCTGCCAAGAGGGAACGGCGGCTTCCCCCCAACCTGTGCCGCCAGCTCTCTTTTATTTACTCATTCTCTCTCTAGATTTATCACTCCACTGCTCCAGCCGAGCTGCAGTTCAGCGAGGGGCCCCGACTCCGAGCCCAGCAACTCCATTTCTCCCCTCCAAGCCCAAGGAAGCGTGCTGGGAGACAAATATTAACTCAGCCCTGGCTCCTCCGTAGGGGAAGACACCTGGGAATGGAAAAGCAGCTGCTTTATCTGGGCCTCTGTGCAGTCACCTTCAGGTGTCCGAGATTTTCCGAAAGGGTTTTCCTGCCTGTTTGTGCGGGAGAAGCTTCGAGGGGAGCGGGAAGAGAGACAGTCGGCGGGATAACAACTCCCTGGCTCCTTGCAACAGCTCCTCGGAAAGGGATTTTAATAGATTTGGGGCACGACTTGCCCCGGGGGAGAAGGATGGTGCAACTCACTTCCTCCCTCCGACTACCCTGGGTGGGGTGAGAGGAAATACCAGCCCTTCCCTCGCCATTCCACTCCTACCGGCTCCAGCGCCTGGTGACACCTTATCATCCGAAGGCCACGACTGACATTTTGCAACTCCCCGAGGTGTTCTGGGTACCAGAAACCACAAACAGGTCACCTGAATAAAGGCCAAAACAGGCTGTGGAGCGCGGCTCTGCTTGGGAAAACGAACCGTGCTCGCGCCGCGTCCAGCTCCTCGCCGTTCTTCGCTGCGTGCGGAGGCAGGTGAACCGGGACAGAAGGCAATTTCACAACCGCTCCGTACGAAGCGGAACTGAGTCACAGGGTGATGGGGAAGCTGCCACGCACGCTTTTAATAGCGACCACCGGCGTTTTAAATGCTTGTGCGCCCACAAAGTCACCCTTATCATCAGGATAATGACACCACGAGGGAAACGAGCATCCAAAGACGGCTGACACGCCTTTTTTTTTTTTTTTTTTAAACGTACCGCAGTCTGACCGAGGATTTAACACGTTCTGGGGAAGAAAGGCTCATCGCAACCTGCTACAGAAGCCTCCTGCATAACAGACCCTGACTTTGCAGCGTCAAGGGCAGCGCGTGTTCGAAACGAGCCCGCAGGTGATCCACGCGGCTGGCGCACGCTCTCAACCAGACGCGTGCCGAAACGCCGGCATCAGTGCCAAATTACCGAAACCTCCTCTCTCATTTGCCCCTTCCAGGGCGGCTTTCATCCCCAAGAGCAGTCACGCTCCCCAGCAGTCAAAATCCTGTCCAAAGAACATTCAAACGAACCCAAACCGTTACCGAAATATTCAGATGCTCATTAAACAACAAATCCCAGTACTTCCTATCTGTAAGGTAACCGCGTTCGCTAGCCACGGCTTTCAACTGTCCTCTCCCTCTTCCGACAGCAGCTTCTCCTGCCCAGACCGTACCTGTCTTGGAGAAGATGAGCTGCAGGATGAGAGGCCGCCGAGTGACAATTCCAGAACCCCGGGGAAGGAAGTCCCTGCAAAGAATTAAAAGACAGATATTTAATGACGTGGTTAAATAAGCCGGTTAATGTCGTACCGAGTTGATCACCCCGATATCTAAACAGCGGGCACCGGGGGGATGGTGTGGGGGGGCTCGAAGGCAGCTGGTCCTACACAGAGTTGGTTCCTGCTCTGCAGCAGGAGCTGGCAGAGGGATAAAAGACGCTGCTGGGAACACAGACACCCGTGGCAGGACAGGAATGTGCTTTCCCAGCACCTGTCCCAGTCTCAAGGCCATCCTCCCACCTCTCTGTTATCTCTCCCTGCAGAAAAGGGGAGAGACGGGAGCCCCAGCTGCACGGATGGGCTCGGAGGGCAGAGGGGAAAGACAAAAAAAAAAAAAAAGACAAAAAAAAGACAGATATCTCGACAGAAGGGACAAACCCACCCCTTTCTCTTTATCCTCTGACCCCACACATCCTTTACGGTTTCACTGTTTCCCAGAAAAGCCCCCTGCGAAGAGCGAAACGAGGCACAGGACCGAGGACGTTTCTCCTGCCCGGGGCGGCAGCTCAAGCACACGGTCCCTTTCTGGGGATTTTTCTGCCCAGAAACAGCGCTGCTCCGACAGGCAGCTTGGTTCGGGGCTGTTATCACCCAGAAAAAGGCTGCAGCTCCCTTCTACTGGGCTGAGGGCGACGGGAATTGGACGGGAAAGCGGGTTTGCTGAGCAGCTCTGTGCTGGGAGTTTTCCTGGCTCGGAAATGTGAGCGATAAGAGCTCCTTGGGAGAGGCTGGAGCAGCGCCAAGTGGTTTTATTGCGTCCATTAACGAGAGAACGCATCCAGCTTATCAAATGAGCACGAGGAAACGCAATCGGCATCGCGGGCAGGTGGTGCTCATGGCTGTCACCCACGCCCGAAGGCACCGTGGTCACAAGGAGAGGCTCCACCAGGAATTCACAGCCCCCACCCCGGCCGTACCCAACCCCGCACGTCAGCATCTCCAGCGGGCACCGACGGTTGTGAATCACAGCCGCGATATCCACGCCGGGAACATCACCTTCACCCGAACATCCCAGAGATTTCGGAGCAAACCGCAACGCCCGAGCCACGTGCAGAGCCTTGCCACGGAGGCAGCCTCAGGAACGAGGTTTCTCTAAATAGAAACGTGCTTTTATCACCCCGGAAAAAAAAAACAAAAAACAAAACAAACAAAAAACAACTTCCTGCCCAACCAGGAGAACGGGTCCTGCGGCACTCGCCACAGGAGGTGGGATGCAACAGGAAGGGGAAGCATTTGAGGGTGTCTGCTTGACGGCAGCAAGAACAGCAGGATCTGTTTCGGTGCCAGGAACGCCAGGATCCGTTTCAGTGCCGCTCACTTAGCCGGCACGGTTCCGGCTCTGCAGTTTCACTATGACGGGCCCTGTTACGCTACGTGGAGAGCGGTGGCAGCTTCCTCCTGTTGAAATAAACACCGTGAGAGGCTGAAACCTTCCTCAGGGTCCCACCACCTTCCCCGGGAAGGGAGAGCACCACGGCATCTCCTGGAAGGCTCCACATCACCAACCTGCCGCGTTAACGATCTCCGGTGGGTTAACGATACAAACCCCCCCAGCTCCCGGCCCCCTCCGAGGCGTGCTAACCTCAAAGGAACGGGGCCGTAGAGCACGAATTCGCTCCGCTGCGGGGTCAGGCCCGAGCGACCTGCCCTTTCGAGGCGAAGCGAAGCCCAACAAGAGCCCGCTTCATCGAGGAGGACGGCGCGACTCCTACCCGGCAGCAGGCGTGGGCCGACCCTTGTGCTGGGTCACCCCGTCTGGCACCCGTGGATGGCAGCGAGTGGGTGGGTTTTTTTGGGTTTTTTTTTTTTTTTTTACAACCGCGGGGTGTTATCACACTCCGTCCCGCTCGCACGCATGTTACTTTGCGGCCGAGGTTAGCAGGAACAGTCTCCTTCGTGAGAAAACAGACTTGCAAACACAGCGGGGGGGGGTGAACCGGAGCCTTCGGCTTTTTTTTAAACATTACGTTGACTCAGCGACGCGGGGCAGGTGGCACGAAGCGAGACCTTAACTGGGCTGACGCAGCTCGGGAGATGTAACCTCAGAGGTGTGAGGTCAAACCTGTTTGAAATGACATTAAACACGGGGTTTTCCCATTCACCTGATTATTCAGAATAATCCTCTATCTCTGCTTGCCGTTTGCGTGCGGCCTTGGAAAACTCTGCTTTACGAAGAGAGCAAAGAGACAAAGGTCACTGGTGGAGGAAGTACATTTAATACATCCCAATTCCTATAAAATCTCCCGTGGCGAAGGCGCACGAGAGCGGGTTCCCGAGCGGTACCTGCCCGGCTCTGCCTGTCCCTGCCCAGCCCCTCTCCGGTTTCAGGCTCCCGTTTATCCTGAGGGATTCTTTGCCAGCAACCCCACGGCAGCTCTTCACCAAAATCCAGGGAAAAGACATCCCGAATACCGCGGGAAGAGACCCACCGGATGGTCCTTCCACATCCCCCATGTCCCTCCAAGATACGTTTTCACTAACGAGCAACTCGCTTCCCAATTCCCTTAGCTCCGTTTCCAGCCAGCTCTGCGTGGCGATAAAACAGTTTCCCCCTCCCATTTCTGAAGCAACGCCTCACAATTAAACTCCAGTTTCTCTCACAGTTGCTGCCATAAAACCCTCCCCGAGCAATTTATCCAAAGCTGCGATTTACACCCGGAAAGCCGCCGTCCCGACTCAGCGCCAACAATTCCACGCAGGCACGCAAGTTAAACCGCACACCTGGCGAATATTTGCGGAGAAACCCTAAGAACAAGTTGATTCTCCCTACAAGAGGCTTAAACGCAGCATTAGCACCGGCTTAAAAATCTCAAGGAGCCGCCTCGGGCCAGAGCTATTGATGCTTGGCCCAAACGCTGGGGTTGATCTCCATTTTGGGGTCACCAAAGCATTTTACGGCGCCTATTCAGACGGGGACGATCCCCGACGCAGGTGAAGGATCTCTCACCGAGGTCCGGCCGTCTCCATCCCCCAAATCCTGCCGTGGCGGCCGTCCGGCTTAGCCCCGGCTTTATTTTACGGCCGCCGGGAGCACCGACAACGCCATCCAAAGGATTCATAATGCCCCATTGAGGTTTGGTTCCTCGACTACGCTTGCCGATGGGAGGGCCTCCCCACCGCCCGGATCACAACAGCTCCATTGTCAGCCCGGTCCGAGCCACCGCCGCGCTCAATGGACGGGTTTTGTACGGCTCTGAAAATGGCTTTTACGCCGTCGTTTGTCAGAGCGGCGCTGAGAGAGCCGGAGCGGGGCTGGGGGAGGCTCGGCGCCTTTAGCACGTTTGTACTGACACGACAAGGGCTCCAAAGAGGGATCGGTCAATGGACGTTTCATCAGGACGTCAACGGGATGGCCTTTAATACAGCTAGTAATGTCATTTTAATGCAGTATTTTAGATTTCCTTTTGCGCTTTTCCCCACCGAATGAGAGAATCGAGTGGCTTCAGACCTCCCCCAGCAAGGCCAACCTATTTCGACGCCTGCTGAAAGAGCTGCAGCGGCGAGATAAAATTTATCTGTGGGGAAGGAACCTAAGTCCAGCATCTAATTCAGAGATTTAGAGCCAGCGATCCAGACCTCCCGCTGACTCCTTATCCGAGCGTCAACACTCCTTTGCATTCGCCCCTAACACCATCAACCAAAATTACTTATTCTGATGAGGGAACAACGTCTTTTCCCTGTGACTCCTCGAAACAGGCAAACAAGATAAAGCAGGGGGATGAGCTGAAACCGCCTCGTCAGCATCCTGCCCCTGTCTCCACCTCGCTAGCCGAGCTTCGGCGGCACGCAGGAGAGCGGGACGCGTCACCGAAGAATCCCGGTTCGTTACGGGAGATGAGATGCCGGACTCGAAGTGCTGCTGAGGTCAGGCTTCCTACGGGGACTCTGCACCTTCCTAATGGGTCGGAAAAGCCAAGATTAAAGGTCAAACAGCTGCAAAAGGGACGGAGATCAGCAAAAAGAACCCCGCCGCCCATTTCTAACCAGCCGTTTCCAGAAGGAAAGGGGGTTAGCTGGCATGGAAGGGCTCCTGCATCCCTTCGGGAAGCTTCGGGAAGCACAGCGAGACCTGGCGCAAGGGGAAATCGGAGCAGCCGGAGCGATTTGAGCGAGCTCCAAAGCGCGGGTTATTTCCTCCATGGCGTTCATTCGTCTCCAACTCGAATAAACCAGCAGCTTTGCTCTTTCCATCCCGTTTTGCAGACTAAAACCACCAGACGCTAGTCTAAGAGCAACGCCTTGGTTTTTAAGCCCAGCTCCCTTCCCAACAGCAGCGGCACGTCCGTGTCTGCACGCGTGCATTTACACAGACGTGCATTTGCACGCTCAGAAGCGTGCCCTCGGCTTCAGGCAGAAAAGCTCTCACGGATAAAACAGGGCTCGCAGGCTCAAGAGGCGGATGCCGGATGCATTTAGGTTGAAATCTAGAGCAAGCTTCACGGTTTATTGTGACAGTCAGAACAGCCTGGAGGCCTCAGCGCTCATCCCCAGCCAGTCGGCATCCCACTACCCATCCCGGGGAAATGCTCCACGCTGCTGGCGCAGGATAAAACCCGGCAGGCTTCGCCCGGGTACCCCAACAGCGTCGAGTGCCGCACCGAGATAAGCAGACAGTCCCTGCCCAGCCTTGGTGAAGCGTTTCAGGGCTCTTAATCCCCAAATCGTCACGCAGAGCTGTTATGAGAGCGCGTAACGATAATCTATATTCTTCATTATCGTATTCCCAAATAATTCAATAGGCGCGGAGAGAAAACAACACTTTAAAAAGCGGGAGATGCTGACAGGCTGCTACGACAGCGACCACCGAGCCTGACACCAAGGCAGGGCAGAATCCACCCCACGCATAATTACTCTGTTATTAACACAAGCTGCAGAACGTATTTAGTGCCACAGGACGGGAGCAAAAGGTTCCCGGTTACAGAGATAAGATTCGGCCCTCCTGCGCAGACCCCGGCTGTCTGCGGAGCGCGTTAACCCCTCGTTAAAAGCCTTCTGACAAAGACTTCAACGCTCCGAAACAAAGATTTTTAATTACCGGGGTTGGTTTTCCAGCACCACCATAATTAGAGGCTGCCAAAATTTCCACCAGCAGCGATTTAGGAGGAACTCGACCATTTCAACCCCAACGGCAGTGATGGTTGGGGTGGAGGGGGGGGGGGCGCGTTTCGAGCTTCGCTGGTCCCGCTGACTCCTCCTCTCCCTCGCTAACGACACTGGGGTGAAAAAGCATCCCCGGGCATAAATCCACGCTACAAATCCAACCTGCGTGAGGATAAAAAAAAAAAGAAAAACTCCAACGGTAGAAAGCACGATGGCAGGGAAAACTCAGGCGGCGCTTTCAAATGACACTTTTCTACAGAGAAAGGGAACTGCCGGTGCGTCACCACAGCAACCATGACACCACGATAAAAAAAAGCCTGAAACATCAGAAAAACTGCCTGGCTGGGTTTTTTTGGACATGTTACGGTTCACGTAAGCACCGCGGGAGAGCCGTCGCTGATTTGTCCCTGGAAGACGCGCGCCGGCCCGTGTCAGGATGGAATGACATCACAGGAAGGCTGCTATTGTTAATATTACAGCATCCGCCCCAGCCGGGATGGGAACCCCGTCGTGCGATGCGTTTCATAGATGGGAGAAAGAAGCAGCCGCCGTGAGCTGAGATCAAGGGGCAGGAGAGGACGGGAACAAAGCAGAAGTCCAGCGACGACAGCTCCTTACCCCACAGACCGAGCAAGCGCCCGAGGAAACAAAGACCAGCCCGGAGCCGAGCCGTTAATCGCCACCATCCTCATAAAAGCGGGGGGGAGAGAGGCAAAAGGTAGAGAAGGCCGAAGAAGCGTCTCCGCCGGCGGCACTTTGGTGCAGAAGCAGAAGTTATTTGCGGTTACGGTGGATTTCAAAAGCGCCCAGCAAGATTTTTCAACCCCACAGCGTTAGCAGGGGGTGAAACCAGCTCCGGACCCCCCCCTGTTATCAAGGTGGACATGTTCTCCTCCCCACCCTTCGCGAGTCGGGCTGGGCGTCGAGCCCACGGCTTTGCCTTATCCTGTCCACGCCGAGCGCCCCGTAGCAAGGCCCTGACACCCCCTCAGCTCCCAGGAGGGCTCTTGGCTGAGAGCTCGGCACTATCTCGAGGGCACACGTCCCCGACAGGAGCAGAAACGACTGCGGACCCGAGGGTATCGGCCTGGAAACAGAAGCGTCTTTACGGCGTGAGGCTTTGCGAGCGAACGCCCTCGCGCCGAGGACGGCGACGGGGAGCGAGAGGGGTGACAGGCCGCGCGCTCCCGCTTTGCCGGCGGCTCTGGTTTAGCATCCTGCTGGCTCAGCATCACCCGCCTCTGCCAGGCGGCCTTCCCAGGGTGTCCCAAGGAGAAGCCGGAGATGCCGACGAGCACCGGGACGAGCCTCCACGGCGGGCGGGCGGGCAGCCCGTGGGAGGCTCACCTGCCCGGCAGCATCCTCCACGGCTGTGGCATCGCCGCCTTCTCGGGGTGCGGGGACGGTGCGGGGGTCCTGTGCAGCGGGGTCTGCCCCTGCCATGGCCGCGCATCCCTGGCCTGGCCCCCGGCCCGCAGCGGGAGCCCCCTTTCTCGTATTCACAGAGCCCGCCTACGCCAACTCCGTGCGCTCCAGCCACGGCCCGAGCCCCCGCCTGCGCCGCTGGCGTAAGGGGACGCCGGTGACCCGGCTCTACCGGGGCCGCGCCTTACGCCAAGTGCGTAGGGCACGGCCGGGCGAGGGGAGCGGGCCGCCGGGGCGCTCCGCAGTTTGCGTAGCGGCGGCGGAACGCGCGGCGGGGGGGGTCGCTCAGGCCGCGCCCGCGCCCTACGCAGACGGGATTCACGAAGCGCGCTTACGCCAGTAGCGCAGCGGCGGGCGGGCAGCAGCGGCGACGGCGCCGCCGTCATCGTACGCGCCGCCCGCCCCTCCCCGTCGCCCCGAGACTCACCGGCCCACGAAGTTCTCGAGCACCGAGCTCTTGCCCGCGCTCTGCCCGCCCACCACGGCGATCTGCGGCAGGTCGAGGTGGCAGCTCTGCCCGATGGAGCTGAACGCGTCCTGCAGCTTGTTCACCAGCGGGATCAGCTCCTCCATGCCCCGGTTCCCCATGGCGGCGGCGCCGGGGTGGTGGAGGGGGGGGAACCACGCTCCCGCTTTCCCGGCGGCGGCTCCTCCTCACAGGGCCCGCGGCGGCGGCGACCAAACTTCCCCTCCGAGTCTCCTCATCCGGCACTGGCGACACCCCGCCGCGCCGGCCCCACGCCCCTCAGCACGCGCAGCCATTGGCCAGATCGACCGTCGATCAGAGGAACCAGCCGAGGGGAGCGGAGCAGATGCCTGTCAATCAGCAGGGAGGGCGGGACAAGGAAGCCGCGCCCCTTCTCTACCGTGCCACTGGCCTCCCACCGCGTCGCTCATCCCTACCAGCCAATGGGAGGAGCCTGCCAGCTGAGGCGGTGCTGCTGGGGCTCCCGCCCCCCACTCGCTCCTGCCATTTTATTGGCAGAGACGTCTGCCGCTCCGGAAAGCTAGCGAATCACTACCC
>VXBL01006451.1:382322-412055 GCA_013400195.1 Aramus guarauna | reverse complement strand
GTGCAGGAGATTTTGTAGAACTGAGCTGTTACATTGCAGTTATTTATAGAAGAACATATTTAGCAAAGGAAGATATCCCTTTCTTTTGTTTCTGTTCAAGAGAATCAAAATAGCATTATAATGGAAAAGCTGCTCCATTCTTAATCATTCCATCAGAACGAGTTTTCCACAAACACTCCATAATTGAATTATTCTAATGAATAAATATAACAGTGCAAATCCAGATACTTTCCCCTTATTAAAGAATTCTGATTATCTTCATTATCTTTAATATGAATTCTGAATAGATAAAAGAAATAGAATATGCAAATTAATTACTTGCTTTTCTTTTGTGAAATTAACTCATAATTTAAATGTTTCACAAAAATGCAATTATTACATATTCTGTCTTAAAATAATACTTTCAGGAAAATTCAAACCCTACAGAAACAATTAGAAACTCCTCCTTTAACTTCTGTTCAGTCAAATATAATTCCAAAAATTAGCTCCTTCCTTTTTTGTCGCAGAGTATTACTTCTAAGAAATTAGTTTCATTAGTGTAAGGCCCTGATAACAAGTGAAAGTTGCAAACACCCGTCTTGACATGGGCAGGGATGGGCTGATGACAAGGGAGTGTTGACCAAGAACAGACCCTGCGGAGGCAGGATAACGTCTTGTGAGCCCACTCCTTTATTCCTGAAACATGTAGACAAAGACCGTCTGCATCCTGTGCGCCATGTGCCTGTGAAAGATCTCTACTCACTTGGTCAGCCCCGACGTGGGGAGTGATAACAAGACCCCCAAGACACCCACAACCCACCAACTCATTGCTAGATGATTTCTGAACTTTCCTGAGCACATACTGCACCTGCTCAGTGATGACAGGCACCCGCCTATGGGGTGGGCACATCGGTTTATAAAAAGGGGAAATGTTTTTGGTGTGCACCCACCACCTGAAGGCTACAACAACAAGCCATTGAACATTGCTGGATCCAAGAGTGGTGATATCTTTTCTCTTTTTCTCTTTCTCTCTTTCTTTTCCTCTCTCTCACTCTCTTTGTCTCTAACTTCATTTTCAGCACATTAGGGTAATATCATCACAAGTTTTGCTAAACCATTACCTTCCATAGTTCCACTAAGTTTTAAGTATTGTTATACCATTTGCCAAGCCTCTATCTTCTCTAGTTCCACTGAGTTTTAAAGTAAATTTGTGATTTGTTTGAACCTCTAGATAATTGTCATTACTCCTGATTACCACACAGAGAATTAAAAAGTTAACCTCACCATAACCCCCTGAGTGGGATGGACAATTAGCAAGACAAATAGCTGTAATAGCATAACAGGAAATGCATATTTGAGAGAAAAGGGCAAAAATCTGTGTAAAAAGAAGACACATTTAGAGCTTGACAGAATACCTTTTTGCATACAGAATTGTACTAAAATTGAAAGAAATGTTTGCTTTTACTATTTTTACAGTATAAAAGAAATCTTTGGGAGTAGACAGAAAGTTACCACACACATAACAATTGTGAGATTTCTGCTTGGAATGTTTCACCTGTTGTTTCTCTTCCTATGGATGTTCACATCTTATGTGTAAAATAACAATGACACAATCACCTATGTCTCTTTTTTTTTGTTTTGGTTTTTTTTAAGGAGCTACAGGATTGATGAGGTGGCAGAAAAAATTAATCAAATGGTGACATATTTAAGCTTCAATTTTTTCAGGTCACATTGCTGTAATATACCCTTTCCAACTTTGGAAATTTCTAGCAAAATCAATAGAAAGACACAAATGTTTCTGAAAATTGTCATAGGATGGTCAAGTCCATTTCAGTTACATGTTTGCATGTTTCATTGATTGTATAGAGTTGACCAGCTGAGATGCTCCTCACTCATTGAACTCAGGGTAGTAAGATCTCTCTCACACCCAACTACTGGGTGCAAACAGGTAGCGGTAAACTCACTCGCAATATCCATATGCTTGTAAAAGTGAGAAGAAAGCCTGACATGATGCAGAACATCAACTGAAACAAAAGTGATTTCTACCCTGTCTCTATTACCACCTCACAAATCAACAATTTACCATTTATGCTTATTCTGCTCCCATCTCTTCAAGGTATTTGTCAAAGTGGATGCCATTTTTCTTGTACTGTGAATGTCCAGACATTGTATTCTCCAAAGGTCCAAGTATGCCAAAATCAGCTTAGAGTCCAGGGTCTTAGTACTACTTAGTGCTAAAGCACTGGTATTTCAGGATCCCACTGAAAACTTTACTGAATCTATTAATGCTGCAGGAACAAAAAACCCTACTGAAGGTATCTTCCTATTAATGAATAGCATACAACTTATCACCCTGCTCTTCATAATGTAGGCTACAGGTAGCCAGCATAAATGAATATCTAGTATTGTCACATACCTTTTCAAAGGTATTGCCCTTCTTGTGTCTTACAGAACTATAAAAAGAAAGAGGAAGGGACCTCTCTCCTCCCACCATTCTCATCACTAGAGGACAAGTATACAACTTGAAAAAGAAGATACTAAGTTATAAGATGTAAAGAGGGTCCATATTTGTTTAAACCAGCCTACTCAATCCCCTAACACTGCTGGGCATTTGCAGACACTGTCTGAAAATTGATCTCTAGACCTTTATTCAAGGAATACCTGTATCTAGAAAAGTCTGAGGAAAAGCCCCAGGATGACAAAGTTCTCCAATGTCTTGCTCCTTTTACTATAACTCCAGAAGATTCCTGATGGAAATCATGATGGTTAATACTGGTATAAAAATGTCACAATTTTTTTCCTAGTTTTTGTGCATATTTATTCTGAATCCAAGAATTTCTTCCTCTTCTGGGAGCTTTCCACAGAAGTAGGTCCCTTTCGAGTTCAGCAATGGGCAGAAGCAGAATCAAGAAGAATGAGAGCCTTTTCTACTTTATTTAATTGCTTATTTGGTTTAGTTTGGGTTCAGAGGAAGTTAAGAGATAAGCAGTTTACTTTAATCAAGTGAATTACCTTCATAATCCAAAATTATCAGATTATTTCCCTTATGTTTAAGGCAAAACTATTGTCAGTATCACACTAATAGGTTTTAAACTGTTATTGAAAATGTTTCTAAATGAAATGTAGGACTAATGCTTGAACCCAGCAAAATTTGTAAGCCACTGCTGTCTCACCCAAGTTAGACCTATGATGGGCTTTCTCCTCAACTGATTCAGGTGGTTGTCAGATTTTCCTTTAAAACAGTGGTGTGGGTGAGATTTATATTAAATCTTCAATTTCTTTACTGCTCTGCTCCAACGTAAAATCAAACTGTGAGAACAGAGAATGAGCTCACCCACAGAGGCTTGAATTTGGGCTGAACATGTTGCCATGGAAGCAAACAGGACCTCTCTTAATTAGACAAGGACCTGTCTTGTTTAGAGGACACCCCAGAAAGAAACATAGTACTTAAAAAAAGCTAATTGAAGAGACCTTTACTGCCTCTAAGTGAAATACAGGTTTCCCACTGCTAGAAGTAGTCACCACTACAGTAGTAGTTAGCAGTTCAAACAGAACTGGGGTAAACCATGTGAAACCCATGTATTGCTTACAGAAGTGGCCACTTCATCTGGGCTCCCACAACCTTGTTTGTTGAAGGACTGATGATTTCCCTCCTGCACTGCCCACAAATGTCTTGAAGAGCTCAGGCAACATGGACATAGGATCATGTCTGCCTGACAGTCCAGAGTGTGCTGATGGGAACCATCTGCTGATGAGCTGTATCCCCAGGTTTTCTCTTCTTCTGACAGTCTACCAGCAACTTGACAAAAAAAAACCCAGGTCTGGCACATTTTGCTGTCATCACCCCTTAAGCAAAGTTGTGTGAAGTGTGCCACACAGACCAAGACAGCAGAGATGTAATTAGGTGATGTCTTGGCAAATCAAAGAGGATATTTATGAAATGTACACACATGGAGATCCCATCACAAGAAAAGCAGATCCAAGAGTTTCAAAAGAAAAAGGATGGGCCTGGGCTAAGTGGGATGATTACTGCAAGAAAAGTCAAATTTTAAGATCATATGGAAAAAAGGACATCCAAATTGGTAATCTTAGTTTCAAGAGAGAGGTGAACCAACAGATTTGTATGCACAACTGGAATTTTAAATCATCCTAGATTGGTCAAGTCACATACGTTTATGTCTTTTTGTTCTAAAACCATAAAGAAATCCTTCATCTTAACATTGATCAGGCTAACAAACGTTTTTCTCCTATTTTTCATTACTAGATTTCCAATTGAGCATTTATCTTATTTCCTGCTTTGTCAGAATCACATTCCAGCTATGTTTTTCACAGCTTTATGATGGCTGCTGAGAAAGTTCCTGCCTGCAATTCAAAATTTCAAGAAGTGCTACACTTTCAGACAAAGAATCATTATAATTAGTTACTATAGGTTGTTAGAAACAAATGTGATAGATACCAAATTACAATGCTTAGGCAAATCACATTTACTGATCAGTGTAAGTTCAATTGCAATAACCACTGATCCATACATTGGCTGAATTGTAATACAAGTCAGTGTATTTAAAATATAAAATGCCAGTTTTTGCCCAGGCTGCTAATGCCTCAGAAACAAAAATGCTTAGCTATGTGCATCTAGAGAAATAAAAGCTGCTGAGTTTAAAATATCTTCATTTGAGCTCTACAACCTCAGCAATTCTAAAACAAACTGGGCCCCTCTTCTGTCTCTCATATAGCTTTCAACTACCATCAGTGTCAGGCCAAGATTTTTAAAATTTCTCAAAGGAATGGAAATAATATCAGAAGACAAAACTTCTGGCCAAAAGTTTCAAATGCGTGCATTTTATTGCCTATTATACCCCAAAATAAATGGTATAATTTTAATTTTTGGGGTTTTTTTTACTTAAAGTTAGGGGGGTTTACTCTTAGAAAGTTACTCACAGCTGAGATCATCAAGATATTAATTTCCTGTAGCAGTGAGGCTTCAAATGATAATGCTTTACGAATCCCTTAGACACCAACAGAATGGTTTTTGCCATAACTAATTTTCCTCAAGATTAATATTTCCAGTTCTAGCTCACCATGCTTAACCACCTTACCGCTCTTGTGCAAATCTCCTAGTATGCTCAGCAGATATCACAGTACTAGTAGGAATGTTTTCATGTCTCTTAAGCCCTTAAATCCTCTCGTGTATTAATGCACCAATCTGTTGTGGCATGTGAAATGAGTCCACAAAGGAGTTTTCAGTGCAATGCCAAAAGGAAAAGGAAAAAGTTTCTGTAAGAGGACTGTTCACTAGTAAATCTTATTCCTCTTGCCACACTCATATTTCTTAAAAACTCTTTATGTCTCCTACTACCCAAATGAGATCATTTAGAATATTACCCAATATCCTGCATGATCCTTGATGATAAACAAACTGAAAACTATACCTAATCTCAACACCATAACATCTTTTTCCTATAGATCTTATATTTCTAAATATAATATTCTATGTTTTCTCAGTAAAAAAAAAAAAAAAAAAATAAAAAAATGATTGTGTTAATGAGATTTCCCTCACACAAGAAATAATCAAGATTTTAATTTCCCATCTTCATATCACATTTCACCAATATCTAAAAAAACTACATGGTAACAGCAGCAGGCTTATCTGGCTCTTAGCTTTTGTCATTCATCCAGTACAAAGAATTAGAAATACTGTTAATATGAAAAATGAAAAATTTGAATTTTTTTAATCCCAATCCCATGATCTGTTCCAGCCCCTATGAGGAAACTATATTTTCATGGTTATTGATCAGATGAGTAGCAAAGAAATTAAGTTTTATGTATTTGTTCTCATACCTGGCTTCATTAAGTGTGATTTTGTATTTGGGTTTTTATCTGATTTGTAAGATGAGAAAAGATTTTTTTTTCTTCTAGATAAGCAACATGAATCTTGGATCAATTAGAAGTAGTAACACAATATATTAAAGAACGTAAGACTTGAGCCAGCCAACCGTTACCATCTCCCTAAATCATGTAGAGAAACACCAGTACCTGGGGAGAAAGCTGAGGTGTTCATGAACGAAAGGGACACCCAGTGCAAGGTCTCATACCTTCTGAAGCAGAAAGTTCTTAGGAAGGGAATCCACACAGCAGCTCCAAGAAGCTCTGTTAATGAAGGTGACACACAGCCTTTGAAACCTTTGTTGCTATAAAGTCACCTGACTCTTCCTTTGCTCTGCCAAGTTGTTTATGCCATGAATACTTACGGTTGTCTGATAGCTCTAAGGGTTTCTTACAGCATACAAAAGCCGTATTTGACTCCCTTTCTGTATGGGGCCAAAACTATTTCTGATTTTCTCTTCAAATAAGTGATGTATTTTTGGTTTTATGTGACTGTTCACAGTAAGTTGCCAAGCAAGTGAAATTCTTGTAATAAAAAGATTGGAAATGTATGGTAACTTCTGTCAGCTTTAATCTCAGCATGATCTATCACCTGCTTGTAATTACAATCCTGTTTGGCCACCTACTTGATTTCAGTGATTTCTTAAATTACTTGGACTAAAAAAAAAATACTTCTATCAGGTAGATTATTCTACCTGCAATCTTTTTTACCCCCTTTAACCTTGAGATTCCAAAGACTTCAAGAGAATATAAAACTTACAGAAATTTCATTCTGAAGGAAAAATCCCAAACTGGCCAAGAGAGAGATATGGTTTGCAGTTCTCCAATGAAGGGATAGATGGTGAAGACTGCAGAAAACAAACAGCCCAGTTAAACACATTTCAAAATAAAGCATTATTCCAGGTTTGTTTGTACTAGAAATACTGTTTTACAGATCATTTACAGATCATCAATCATATTTTCATTTTTCTGATGAATACTTCAAAAATATTAATAATTTTTCATACATGTTGAACAGTTCCCAAGAACAAGCCCTAATACTCTGGACTATCACAAAACTCTTCGGAGCTCTGTTGCATTCTGTCCAGCATATGATGTGAAAGTGGAAAAATAAGAGTAAGGTACCAACACTAAATAAAACCTAAACATCTCTCGTATCAACTGTCTCACTAGGGCTAAGAAGCAAATATGATTCTCTGAACACCAGCTGGAGACTAATTTATAGCTATCAGCACTTTGCTCTTGGTAGACAAATGCTTGGTATTTGTTGATGTGAAACTATTAAAATCTTACAACATGTCCATACTTTAAATTCACAACTCCCAAAGAGCATGCCATTATGCTCAGACATAAGAAATTATTAACACACTAACAAGGCAGCAGGAATACTACAGGGAAAATAAAATTTGACTTAGTTATCGGCTTCATAAAGTACATCAAAGAGTATGGATAGAATGGCTGTTCCTGTCAGCGCTTTTACATGGCCCCATTTGTTACTCTTTTCATAGTCTTTCCTACCATATTTCTTATTTAGTCATTAGTTTAAATCAGAGATCAACAAGCAAGGTACACCATGAATTCACAAGTTTATCTATCTGATGATACAAGAATTATATTGTACTGGGTCTGCCTGGGATGGAGTTAACTTTTTCATAGCAGCCTATACGGTACTGTGCTTTGCATTTGGGGCTAAAGCAGCGCTGGTAACACACCAATGTTTTGGCTCTTGCCCAGCAGCACTTGCACGGCATCGGGGCTTTCTCTCCAGCCCCCCACCACCAAAAGCCAGTAGTACAGGAGTGTGTCTATATTGTCCGCATTTGTTGGTGTTGTGGTGATGTCACTTTGATGTGGGGAATTTCTGTTGACGATGCAACTGAAGTTTGTGAAGAATTTATATTTTAATGAAAATTCATAAATACCTGTTTCAGAAAGGTGTGGGGTGGAACATACCGGGTGCAGGTGCCCAGGCGCTGGCAGTGGGGGCTGCAGGGGCCTCTGTGAGGAGAGGCCGGGGCTGCCCTGATCTGGACACCGACAGTTCCAGCCGGCTCCAACCCACCCACCGCAGGGCTTGGCTGAGTGCCACGGCTAAGCCCTGCAGCTGAGATGGTGGCAAATCTGGGAAAGCATATTGAAGAAAGGGCAAAACGCTGCACAGGAGCTGTGGGAGGGAGCAGTGAGGGAAAATGTGGGAGAAACAGCCCTGCAGCCACCAAGGTCAGTGAGGAAGGAGAGGAGGCGGCACTCCAGGCCCCCGGGCAGAGGCTGCCCTGCAGCCCGTGGTGAGACCACACAGATTCATGCTGAAGGACTGCAGCCTGTGGGAAAGACCCCAGCCTGTGGGAAGGAGCCCATGCTGGAGCCGCTCACAAAGGACTGTATTCCCTAGGAGGGACGCCATTTGGGAGCAGGGGAACAGTGTGAGGAGCAGCGGAGAAGAGCTGTTCTCTGTCCCCCTGTGCCTCTTGGGGAGGGTGGGGGAGTTTGGAATAAAGGAGTGACGTTGAAGCTGGGTAAAGGGCAGGGGGTGGGGAGGTGGTGTTTTCATGTGTATTTGGTACAAGTCTGTTTTAATTGTCAATAAATTAATTTTCCCCACGTCAAGCCTGTTTTGCCCTTGACAGTAACTGGTAAGTGCTCTCCCTGTCTTTAGCTCAGCCCACGAGCTTTTCCATCTTATTTTCTCCCTCTGTCCTGCTGAGGAGGAAGAGTGAGAGACAGGTTGGGTTGGCATCTGACAACAAGCCAAGGTCAACCCACCAGAGCTGGTTTAGGATATTGACTTCTTAATCCCAGATTTGCACTGTAGCCTCAGGCTATGTACCCTGTGTGCATATTATGTACCTAAGTACAGCTATGATAAATCTAACAACAAGAAATCATTGCCATTCCGTATTTATTTCCCACTCGCAGCTTGAACAATCATTTCACTCTGTTATGAACATACTTTCAAAGGTCTAAATGTCACCAGTAAAGCTTCTTTCTTGCAAATACTGATATTGAATTTCAATGTCTTTCACTACATCCATCCGTAGAAAGCCATATTTTGTCAGTAATCCAAGCAATTCTAATTGACAAAATCTGTGCACTTAATGTCTGTCATTCAGGCATCATAATTGTAAAATCAATTTTCACCAGCACCATCAATACAATGTAATGAGTATTATTGCAGAAAGACAGCATAAGGCACAGAAGGAAATTAAGCAGTAAAGGTAAGGAAAATTTTGAGATTCACAGCTAACAACAGACAGACAAGTAAAAGTTTAGTACCATATCAGTTATGGGAATATCTGTGTATATGAAGCATATTTTGCAACCCTGTTTTGTACTTAATCAAATATCTCTAACAAAGGAGAACTATAAATACAACAATTTTACTTAAGTTAGTATTACCATTCTATTTCTAGCCTGTTCATGTCATATTATTGTAGTATATGATGTAATACATGTAATTATATTAGAAATTATAATTTATAATACAAACTAATGAAGTATCTTAACATATACAATGCAAGAAATATGACTAAGAGGCATCATTACCTTACTCTACAAAATTTGCTTAGTATTTGAGCTAAAGCTCAAGAGAATTGCGGAATTATAAGGTGGCACTGGAAATGTACCAAGCATCTGTAAATTTTGCAGTGTGCTTTGTGTTGCATTATGCGCAGAAAAAGTCACTGAAAAATGTCCCAAAAATGTGTGTCTCACAGATCAAACAATTATATATATATGCAACTCCTAATCAAATATACCAAGGTAAAATTAGGGTAAGATTAAATTGGTTTAAAATGTAACCTCACCCTTAAATTGAAATGCACCTTAAAACAGAGGTGAGGAATATGCATTGCATATTAACTGACTATTTAAAAAAGGTGAAAAAAAAACCTTTATGATATTATGGTAGCAAATTTCTGTCAGTGAGCTAATAAATCTTGCAAATATGTGTTTCTGTACTCTAAACTAGTGCCTTAGTAAATAAATAAACTGGAGGTTAGAATGGGGTTTTGCATATCTATAGTCTCGCCCTAGGGCTAATCCTAAATCTTATAACTGCTTAAAATATTGTGCGTGATTTTAATACAAAATAGACACTTTCATTCCCTTTAATAGCTGACAGCTCCAAAAGGTTCCGGCTTTTCTCCTGAAATATCTAAACAGTGACAGTATATGAAAACTCCTTTTATATATCTCCTAGGTGACACTTAATATGAATTCCGTTCAGATAACATCCTTGTTGCCAGTCAAATACAAAAAAGAAAAAAAAAAAAAAAAAGAATCCACATGCCTATACCCAGTAAAGTTAAACTAAATCCTCCAGAAAAATCAGTAAGCAGCTTCTTTATATTCCTTCAAATTATGGTGAAAGCAAGAAAAAACAAACAAAAAACACCAACAAAAAACCCTGACAAAACCCCAAATCCCCCTAATAATAATAAATGAAATAAACTAAATATTACATGTTTAGATTAACATTTTGGCTTGTATTTCAATAGCTTACACTAATTCAGATCAGCAACATATACACTGTCCTTAAACACAGTCTAATTATAAAACATTGCTGCATTCTCAGCTATTTCTTACTGTGTGAACAATACTGCCTGGAAAATCACCAACTGGACAGTATCTTCTTTACTGCAGAGAGATCGGGCAGTTTATGACCATGTTTTGCTGAGGCTCTTCCTTTTTAAGACCTCTTTTAAGACCTCTTCCTTTTTTCAAATAGGAAGAATTCTTCCGCATGCCTCAATTTACATTATATTACTCTGAAGATATCAAAATATGGGAAACATGTACCTTTTTATGTCTTTCAGTCTCACCTTAGAAATTACAGTGACAAACTTTCAAAAATAATAATGCAGCATTTCATCCAACTGAGTTATTGTTGGCTTACACATTCTATTATACATGCATCTGCTTAAATAGATCTTTAAAAGACAGCTATTCTCTGCCTTCACAATTCAAGATTAGTCATTAAAATACAGTGAGTATTATTAGCCTGTATAGAGCACAAAGACTAACCTAGAAAACAGTTCTCTTTTGCTATTCAATTTGACATTTGACACTGTATTTTGATCTTGAAAATGGAAAGACTTACTGTAGTCCCATCACATTGTTTTTCTCCTCTTTCTTTAAAACCAAAGCCAAAACTACTATGCTTTACCAAGAGGGACATGAGGACTACCTCTACATGAACTCTGCCATATGGTATATTTATCAATTTTTTACCTGCTTACAAATCGAGGGAACACCAAAAACCAGAAGCTTTTATCACTGATTAAGGAAACCTGTCCTGTAGTCTCTCTCTTTGCAAGAACTTTTTGTTCTGTCTTTATTATTTCCCACTGAGAAATTATCCCACAGGGATGTTGGTAGAACTTCAGGTAATTTCATTTAAAACAAAACAAAACAAAACAAACAAACAAAACAAAAACCAAAAAAAAAAGGCATTTCCAAGTACAACAGAAATCTATGCATTACTATTAACTGAAAATTTGTTTTCAGGTATCTTTAGCAATTTCCCCTAAAAATTGTTCCCAGCAGATATCCACCCTTGCCCTTCCTCCAAACCCTCAAAACATTACAGGAGATAAGAAAAATTGGATCCATTTCAAAGTGAAAATAACATTATTTTTTGTCCTAGCTGCTTTCATATCAATATTAGATGCTCAAAAATAATGGAAATTTAATGGAGGAGGATTGTATCAAAGCTATAGCTTTTAATATTTTCCTCCAAATTTTACAAAATCTTAAAATCTATTTGTCGATCCCCCCCACTTAAGAAAGACATAATTCTTACATTGATATTAACCCAAAACCTTCAAAACATCATTAACCAAGCAGACAAAACTTTTGTTTTAATACAGAGTTACTCTTTTTCTCTCTGTGATTGCTCCCTTCTGAACCCTGGGCTACAGCTGGGGCAAATTGCTCTCACACACAGAAAGACCAGAAACCATTTGGAAACCCCAAGTCTAAACTTCGGGGTGTGTTTCAGGAGAATGTGCGGAGAGAAAACATCTGATTCACACACACACCCTCCTCCAGGTGAAGCAGTACCCAGCTCTGCTTTAGAATCCGTGTTGTAGTAACAGAGTACTACGTTGCTAAATCTGTAAAAAAAAAAAAATGGGAGAATTCTAGCCTGATCACACCTGTCTTTAATGCAGTTTCTTAGTTTCTGAATCAAAACATCCAATTCCTTTGGAGCATCAACTGGTTTGACGCTCTCTGCCCAAACAGCTGGTGGCAATGTGGGGGGGGAAAAAAAAAAAAAAAAACCACACCAAAAAAACCCCACATGAATCTTTAAAACACATGCTTGAATTTCTAGTTTAAAATAAACAAGTTTTAATATCAGATTGCAAACTTTTACACTTCTAAGTCCCGATCACTAAAAATAGATATCAGAACCAATGTCTATTTTTTTTTCTTTTTTGACTGATAATCAAGTAAGAAATTTCATATTAAGCCCGTGCATTAGAAATTCTGTTACTATTTTACCATGTGTCTTTTACCTAGGGATGACAGCTGAGATGAGCCCTCAAAGAGGCCTAGAGGGAAAAAGCACCAGAATCTAAATGAAAACTCGTGCTAGCTTGCTTGAAATCTGAGTATCCCAACCTACTGAGTAGCTAAAAAGTATTGAAATTAAAGCTTCCACAAAATTCTCAACCAGAATAATGTATAAGAATCAAAACATATTTACTTTTTGTGACAGATTAAATTACAATATTCTGTTAAAAGCATGTTTTTTCAGTCAGTGAAATTCTGTTGAAGGTTTATTGACAGCTGCACTGATTCAGGACAATACAAAATGCTATAGCCATATGAGGTCTTAAACTAGATCTAATGGGTTATTTTAAATGCACACTGGAACTGGAAAACAAGGTTTTAAGCTATTTTTTGGCATGCATTTAAGATAACCTTTTTGTTCCACTTCTCATGGTAATGTAAAATGCCCTATCTTATTATTAGCACTACTGGTCGTAGAAATATTTTATCTTTAAGGCCAGAATCTGACAAAAATACTCACCTATTAATATTGACTGCCTCTGCCCCTAATATATGTATTAGATTGTAAAATGGCCATTTCTGTCAGGTTGTCTGAAAATATTTGGGTCAAGTGGCAAACTAGGAAATATATTTTCTCCTTTCCCTTCTGTAGCAGAAAGGTGAAAGCTATATTGTTCCTTTTCGCCCTAGAACAGGTTGCTTTTACTGTCAATCCAGCACAAACTTCAGCAAAAAAGAAAATATAACTACACATTCAAAGGAAGAAAAAGCCAAGGACAGATTTGGTTTGTATCACTTAATGCATGACATGAATAATTGAGTGAGTCTTTTTTCTCTTCAGTTTCTATGCATAAATCCCATCATTCAGAGTGAAAACACTACCCCCACTCAAACTGTTTACAGATGTTATTAGAAACCATAAATTCAAAATCACATGCCTGAAAATCTATTTTGAAAATAGTGAACTTCTGAGCAGTATATATTAATTACAAAAATTGCCTTGGCAGGACTAGAAGTCTTTTTTTCCTTTGGTCTACAACTTGCTTGATTTTTTTTTCATTAATTAATAATGATGTATAACATTGAGGCACCAGAACTGTGTCATGAAATATTTTTGAAGAAGAATTAAAGAACTGCGACATTGTATTCTAGCTGGGTGAAGAGGTAAACTACAAAAAACAATTCTGAAATACATCCACATGCTTCAGAAACAAACAATTAACAACCTGTGAATGAATGATTTAGAAAGTTTATTATAGATAGATACATTTGATAAAGTGCATTTACACATAGCTAATCAGAAAACTATTGCTTAAAGCAGTCCCAGGATGCTGATTACCGTCAACACGTGAATCCTAAATAGCTAGGCAGTTTTGCTCATAGCTGGAGCTTTGTACATCAGGCAAGAAAAGCTTTTTAATAAAGCAGCTCTATCTGATTCAGAATGGGCCCCAATGCTATCCAAAATTATGGCTCAACCTTCATTACATTAGGAAAATACAACAACTCGCATGTAGAATATTACAGTCTGACATCTTAACGCAACTGACTCCTGCAAAACTCTACAACTGTAGCTCCAGGGTGTGAATTCCCCTATTGTTGGCACCGAATCGTTTGCTAGACTGGCACAGCGCTGGCCAGCTGGCGGCACAGGACCTGGACCAAAGCCCACAGGATGCTCCTGCCTGCCAGTTCCCTAAAGGACACTGCCTGAGAAGCCAAACCGGGAGAAAGGGACTGCCACCACAGCCCGGACACCCAGACAGTGGCACAGCAGGGATTTGGGAGCAGCGGCTGCCACCACTGGCTCTTCCATTGCATCCCCCTTGACAGTAGCAGCCCACCTCGCTGTGCCAGGCAGAGCACGCAGGGACGATCGCTGGCGGTGGCAAGAGGGCCCGAAGAGAGGGAAAGGGTAGCTGTAGTGAAGCGGCTCTGACACCCTTGGGACAAACAGGGTTGCAACACAGGGCAGTAAGATCAAACATGCTGCATGGATGAAGACAAGTTCGTGTCTTCCCTCACTTCCATGTAAAGCATTAACATAAAACAGACTTTTAAAAGCCTGTACATGAAGGCGAGTCTTTCCTGCAAAATTTGCTCATCACCCCTCATTCCTGAGGGTGTAGATATTTTTGCAGAAAAAAGGAGGAAAAGATCAATTTTTTTCATCAGTCATTGAAAGAGATGATTGGATATACTTACATTTCTACCTTTATTAATCACACTTCATCCCCCTAGAGTCCCTACAAGCAACACAGAGCAGGGATAGAGCATAACTACTGGAAAAAAAAATATTGAGATAGTTCACCTGAGAGGGGAAAGAAGCCAAAGAGTGGCACCAAATCCTGACAGTCTCCACCTTGGAGAAATCTGAGGCACTTTGCTCTGGCCTCTCAGTCCTGAGTCATCACCTGAGGCTGACAAGCCCTCCTTTCCCTCCCAGTTCCACATAATTCAAGGCTTTTTTTAGTTAACAGCTTGCTGTATCCAAGCCCAGGGTAAGTAATAACCAGTTGAACTCAAAAGGTTTCAAGGTTTAATTCAGAGAAATATCTAAAGTGCCTTATATCCCTTCAAACTTAATGAGCTGAATAGCTCATAGGAATCAGGTCTCTGTTGACATTTCCAGTAATTTGTTTTTAATATGGACTGAAATATTACAACAGCCTCTCCTGTTGTTTCAATATTTCTTCATATTTTCATAAGCAAAATCTGACATAATAGATTATGGAGGGGAAACAAAAGAGAACAAAACTCAAGAAATAAAATTTAGAAGTACCTCTAGTTTCAAACAAACAAACAAACAAACAAAATCAAAGGTTTTTAGGTAACTGGTTATACATGGTTTCCAATTTTTTTGTCATTTTTTCCCCAAACATTTGAATCGAGACTGAATCATAACAATACCACATCTTTGGCAAAGTGTTAGCTCTTCTTCAGCATTGTTTTACTTGAAATTTGCTTGTTTGGGCCACCAAATTGTGCTAAATCTGAATATTTATCCTTGGATGAAATAATCTGTCTGCAAAGACTATTTTTCATGGGTCATGGCTTGATACCTAAGCTTTACTTTAGTTTCAGTATGGACATAATACAAGACACGTCGCTAAATTTGCTATATGCGGCCTTGAAATTCACTTACAGACGACATGAGTGAATAAGCAAAGCTGATGGCCTCACTGTTCAAACAGACGTGTACGTTTTTTTAGAACCACCTTTCTTAATATACGTTTTTCTTAAATGATAATTTTTGGTCTTCGCAAAGTGTCAGCCTGTGTGATTTCCAAGTTACGTGATAGGACTACTCATTATTGAAATACCTGTATCCTTCATAATTCTACCCCCACGGGGTTAACTTCTGTTTAATAATCAATTTAATTCCTATTCTCCATGCAGTGACTGTCCTCTGCAGCAATGGAGCTACGTCACCCTATGACACAGTTAAGGTAAAAGTGCATTCTGGAACAGATTGTTCCCTGATGTAATTCCTTTAAAGCCAACTCATTTTCATCAAGGGTGAACTCAGATCACAGTCTTTTAAATTGGACTCCTCAGTATTTATTGAAGGTAATCCAAAGAACAACTTGTTGTTTCACAAGAATTCTCATGAAACTTTTCAAGTACTACTGTGTACTATTTCAAGACAGGATCATTTTATTTATACTATTGTCTAATCTAAAACATACAATAGCTTCTGAAATTTCCAAGACTCAATTACCTTTTAAGTACCTGAAGGGAAAAGGTCATAGCAAAGATACTCTGGGTGGATTTAATAAACTGATAATAGGTCTGAGTCTCCAGTCCTTAAGCAGGGCTTATATTTGGCTACTTATCCCTAGTTTCTAGAATGCAGAAAAGTTTACAAATATTACTTCATCAGTTGTTAAACCAATTATTCCTACTTTTCTCTTAAACATAACATCTTTTTCTATTCCCTTTAATTGTGCATTCTGTTGCTCAATCTTTTTGACCTCTGAACACAAATATCAGGGCCTATTCCAATTGGATTTGAATATTTTATAGTCTGGAGGTTCTTTCTCCATGTTTTATCCTGTCTCTGGGATGGGAAGTCGCATTAGTCTCGGGGGTATAGAAATAGCTAAACTTTTGCAAGTTTCACATCAAATATAATTCCAAGAGAAGAGAAACAATATTTTATGTAATGTCTCCCAAAATTAACCATGCCACTCTGTTTGAATTGGAAAAGGCAAGTAGGTAATCCCATAAAATCAAAATGTCTACAATATATTTAGTATTTCAGCGAACCTACAAGGAGGCTACAGTCACACAAACTATATCCTGTTAACAGATTTCAGATTATTTCACGCACCCCCCACCCCCCGAATATTAAAATTACCATACAAGCAGTAAAACAAAAAAAAGTCTACCACCATAGTGTCAAAACAACAGATATGGTTGTGGTATTTTTGTTTTCAAAGCCAGATGCTTCATCCTCAGTAAGGCAGGAATTTCTATTTTTGATGAAGCCTGACTGAGTACTATGTGCAGTTCTGGGCCCCAAAATATGAGAAGGATGTGAAGGAACTCGAATGAGTCCAGAGGAGGGCAACAAAGCTGGTGCAAGGGCTGGAAGGCACGTCCTGTGAGGAGCGGCTGAGGGCTCTGGGTTTGTCTAGTTTGGAGAAGAGGAGGCTGAGGAGCGACCTCATGGCTCTCTGCAGCTTCCTGAGGAGGGGAAGTGGAGAGGGAGGTGCCCAACTCTTCTCCCTGGGATCTAGTGACAGGACACATGGGAACGGTTCAAAGCTGTGTCAGGGTCAGTTTGGACATTAGGAAGAATTTCTTTGCTGACGGGGGCGGGGGTCAAGCACTGGAACAGGCTTCCTAGAGCAGTGGTCGATGCCCCAAGCCTGTCAGTGTTCAAGAGACATTTAGACAACGTCCTTAAGATGCTTTAACTTTCGGTCAAACCTGAAGTGGTCAAGTAGTTGGACTAGATCATTGTCATTTCCACCTGGAACCATTCTATTCTTTTCTATTCTAAATCTTAACAATTTCAAAACCTCATAGAACAAGACAGCTGTCTCCTGCTGATCTACATTCAAAAATGTTTTTTCTATCAGTTAGAGGGCTAGGACTTCAAAGAACAATAAAGCCCCCTCTTCACCCATTAAAATAGTGAGAGATGAACACCATCTTTTCTCCTCGGTCATTTCTCCCAAACCCACTGCCACACTGGGTCTGCCAAACTTGTCTCTCACTTTCTTGTACTGTTCCCAATGCAGTTTGTCCCAGGAGAGGAAGACAAGCTTCGGGTTAGTGGCAGTGTTTTGGAGTAGTGGGAGACTAAGAGATAAATTCCCTTTACTCTCTCAGCTAAATCTACACTTCTTAGTCACATTGCAAAGACTGTGAATCAGTTGTGAACAGAAAAGGTCCTTACACCCTGGAATAAATCTAGTTGATATTCTCTGCTTGTGCTCACACGAGCCCCACACTGTTCAATACCTGGACCTTCACAGAGTACTACTATATCAGACATGAGCTATGCTTGATCAGAACAAGCTCCATCTTGTACATCTTTTCCTGTCTCTGATGAGTAAGCATCTAAGTATAAGAACTGAACAAATATATAGTAATACTTCTCCTGGATTTTGTTCCGGTCCTTGACTTCAGAAGGAATTTCTGTGGAAATTCAGATTCTACTCAGTGAGACAGTATCCCAGTTCCTAAAAAAAAAAAAAATAAAAAAAAAATAAAAAAAATACAAAAGTACAAAAGAAACTGAATTTTAACAGTTGTTAGTCCCCAGAATTGATAACTGTGTCGCTGAGGTAATAAAATGTAATGGTCAGTGGACCATCTATATTGTACAATGTCTAACTTCATTTTTACCCTCAGTCATTTAGCTCATACATGCCAATATCTAATATTTACATAAAACCAGAAACCCAACAGAATTGCATATCCATTGTAATAACTGATTGTTTTATTTATAATTTCTTCAATTCAGTGGAGAAAAATGTACTTTTTGGTGCACCTGACCTAGGCTAAACAAATAAAACAATGCATCAAAACATTATTTTCCCACAAGAATCCACCATTAATAGAAGGTGCTCTACAATTAGGAATAGATTAGGTATCTAATTATTTGGTGCAACCTCAAAACTGCATGCTATGGATAGGATAGACATATCCTTCCCTGATGCAAAATTGTATGCATCTTAGAAACTCAGCTTTTGTACTAAGGTTGCACAAGTAATTAAGTATTGTATTTCTTAACAACACTACCACTTCCTATGTATAAATAAAACATTGAGACTTTGTATGCATAGCATTATTTGGATATATGCCAAAGTTCCTGATTCCAGCTGGCTAATTGCTGTAGGATTTTTAGATACTGCAGTGTCCGTTTTAAATTCTGTCACTTGTCTGCCGTGCAAAAATCACTCACAGGAGCAGAAGCTACAATTAAAACATCTGCAATATACAAAGAGTGGCAAGAACGTGAATAATGTGCATGTAACAGAACTGGACTAGGTCAGCCTTCGACCTACATGTTTCCTGAATTCAACTGATCTTCATCAAGGCTTCATTGCATTCCTCCCACAACATCTAAATGTAGTCACCTGTGACACAGAATGTTCTCACTCCCCCAGAAACAGAAAAGAAAGGAAGGAATTAATCTACTGCTGTGTTATTAAACAGTTAAAGTTGCAGTACACAAGACATTTGAATAAAATCACGAAATCAAGGCAATGAAAATGCAAAAAGCCTGACAATGTCACTGCTTTGTAGTGCAATCGTTTCACTGCATGCTTTTATACTTCTTCCTCTGAGACCCAGTCTACCAGTTGACTACCCAGTTAGTTAACTCTATGAGAACATCAGTCCTCATTAATTTCTACAGTCTTTGCCTTCATAGCTGAAAAACCACTTCAAATTACTACAGGAGTTTAGCTTAAGAAGTGAAAGTCAGAATGCATATTACTCTAAAGAGGAACTTGTGAAGTCAACATTTTCAAATGCTCAAAAGTTGCAACATTACAACATAAAACCTTTACTTTGCTTCCTAGACACAAGCTTAATTTCCCCCTCCTGCATCTACCAGATATCAAGGAGTTCCACCCTTTCCTCCTTAAGCACATCAGCTTTCCAGCCACACTTTCCCCCAGACACCAGATTATGTAACCAGCTTCCTCCCTCTATTTCTTCCAGGGCACTACCACTCCTGAACAGACAAGAGACACAGCCAGCAAAGACAGGAAGGCTAGAATTGTTATGTGATTCGTGTTTACTCAAGGTAATTATAACTTTGGTCTTGGAAGAAGCTGGAGGGCAGTGTTTATCTTCATTATTGAGAGAAGCCCATAGGTTCAGATCCATTGAAAATGCTGGAAGAGCACAGCCATTTTTGCAAAGTTAAAGTAACAATTCCTTCAAAGATGAAGGATTAACATCTCAATCTCTGCTTAAGAAGGTGTCAGTTGCAGAAAATGATATTGTCTCCTTAATATTTTTTTGACAACATAAGCACACCAGAACATGCTACAATTCAACCCTGTAATAACATTTAAACATATACCTTGAGGATGGTTTGTTCTGCTCATTCCAGACTCTTGCCTGAAGATGCATCTTTTTCTTCAAGGATTGCATGCCTAATTGAAATGGGAGAAAAAGTTACATGAGGAAAATGTGACCAAAGGACTCAGTCTTAAGTACGCCACTGGCCTTGATCAATCACAGAGTCAGTAGAAGGAAAATATCCCCAAGCCAATGGCTCTTCAGATATACAATTAATTGCCTCTTGAAATAGAAGACAGGCACCCAAATGTCTCTGAGTGAAGTGGTGACGAACAAGCACAAGAAAAACATGCATATAAGAAAACCCTTGGTTTTAAGAGAACTTGAAATGCTTCATTTTTTTTTCTGTTTTGCCATTCTTCACTCTGAAAATACTGCACCCATAAAAGTCCTGATTTATACAGTATATATATATATACTTACACAATTCTTATCACAAAAAATAATAAAAATTACTAACATATTCCAAAATCATATTAAATTTCATATAATGAAATTCTGAATTGGCAGTGCTGGTATCCCATTTCCATAAGTACTAATTTTCTGGACTCCTATTCTGATTCAGCTATTTGATACTTAGGTAAAGAAAACCAGTGTTGCCCTGCATTTTTTTACTTGTCTATTTACAAAATAAAACCAGAAAAACCATAAGAATCTATCACCAAGAAATTATTTGATAATCAAAGAGTAAGAGTACCTTATGTACACAGTTAGCAAGGGGGAAGACTTCAGTGATTGTCATTGGACTGCCTATAATACACTGTTATATAGAATTCCAGATTACTGTTGAATTTCCCACATTTTCATTTTCACATCTTAAAAAATGAAATAACTTTTAAAAAAAAAGAAAAAAGAAGAAAATTTATTGTGTTTTGTCACTGGTTATGAGCAGGACAGTAAGTACATTACAAAGTCACTGATGGGGATAGTTGCTACAGATCAACAAGAACTACAGAAGTTAATGCTTATGATAATAAGATCTCAGTATCAGCAGTTCAACAGTTTTGTACCTGAACATTAATGTTAGAAATACTGTTTTGGAAGAAATTGTTCATTTTCTTTTTAGATGATCACCATCACTTCATTACTTTAGCAGAAAACCAGATGGTAATACCCCTCAAGAGATCAGTTGTGTTCTTGTTGAAAAAGACTTAAAATAGCAGAAGAGAGATCAACATTAAGAATTGTATGTGCCAAAAGCTAACTTCTAGTACTGTATGATTACTATTCTTCACTAGGCTTAGAAGAGAAAATTTCCATTGTCAAATGTTTTTAATGCCAACCATTACAACTTTTGGAGGTGATAATTAGTCAGCTAACACTACATGATGAACATAAACTGAACACATAATCTGTTCTTTTCTAACTAAAATAAGATGAATAATTACTCTTCCATTGCTGCAGCATCCCAAAGTCAATAAAAGAGAATAGGTTCGGAAAGCTGAGATAAAACAGGAAAAATGGAAGGCAGCCATCGGCAGAAATCTTCTCATTTTAAGTTCTGCCTAACTTTCGCTAGAGTTTGAATTCCTTCTGAGAAATTCAGTTCTATCCATGTGCTCCTATTGAGCTCTGTTCTGAATAGATTCAACAGATTATTTTGCATAAAAGTACCTGCAGTTACCTCATAACCAAATTCTCAGCATTTTAGCAGCAAGAATTTAGCTATATACTTACTGTTTTGCCATGATAAAAGTTAACTTTTTTCATTAGATCCTATTATGTTTTTTATACTTACTGTACCCACAAAATCCACTAAAATCAGCTTAAACCTCCTTACTCTAAAACTGAACTGTCTGCTAAACCTATTTCAGAGATAATAATTTAATAGATTTATAGTGAGTATGTTCTAAATTGATCTAATTAGAGTGTCTGGAGAATAAAGGTTGCAAGACCTATTCTGATTAAAACACCAATTTTAGCAATTTATGGGTTTGTTTTTTTTCCTGAAACAAACTCCTTCGGGGCTGAAGTTGTTTATTGTTTTGCCTCAGCTCCATAACTTGGAGGGGGAGAGGGTACAGTATCAGTTAGTTTTCTTTATATTTGTTGTTAGAAATTATTAAAAACACTACAATTTTTGTGATATCTAAGTATTCCTAATAAGTGTAGAAAATGCCATGTTTCACAGCAATATCAGATAGCATATAAAAAAAAAAAAAAAAGGCAGGGGGTGTGCATGTTAAAGACCTTTATTTACTCTTGTTTTTAAGAAAGAGCTCCCCAAATTACATGAGAACTGTTAAAGATCGGTTTTGGAAACACAATGGCTTTTTTGTTGTTGTTTTAGACTGACAGCTAAACAAACATGATGACATGAGCTCATGGTATGGCTGAGAGGAGCTGTTTGGCAGGAGGTGGACCAGGAAAGAGGAATGTTACTAGATGTGATAACACTCTCGAATGGATTATCTTTCCGGGATTCCTATAGTGCTGCACTTTGCCAGGGACTTAACTCTGCAAGGTGCTGGGGGCTTGGGGGACTGATTCAGCAAAATACCCTAACATCAAATATGTCCTTAAATATATCTACACAAAATGCCCTAGTGTAATATTACACACACCATTAAACCAGCTTAATCACCAGGAGCTGTCTACAAAAATCACATGGTTGCACATAAACTCAGCACAGAAAAACACCGGATTATAAGCTTATGACACCTGCACTAATATTCAGAAATACACTCTGCAGGACAAATTAGCCTGAATTGTTTGCCACACTGCCACTGATAATACCGTTACCATGAGTTCAAGTATTTCTACACTATACTTCGGTTTCCACTATAAGCAAGACATGAGGTAATATCTCTCAAAAAGTCAACTGCTTGGGGAAAAAAAACCAAACCAAACAAAAAAAAAAAACAAAAAAAACCACACATACAAAAATACAACCCACTAGAGAGACTTTCAAGTGTGCAAACCAAGACTTTGCCTCTTCTAGATCCTTAGATCAGTATGCCACAACCACACTCATACTCCCTGTAAGGAGACCTGTAGGCATGCTAACTATGCCCCTGGGCACTTCAGTATCACTGACCATTAAAATTCAGCAAACTGCTTCGTTATCCACTCAACAAAGAATGAAGATGCCAACGCAGATGCCCTGAATGCTGGCTATATAAAGGGTTGACAATATACACAGACTCAAATAAAGCAAAACATTTTGTGTTTTCTCTGTGAACAGCCACATCACAAGGCTACTCTTGTGATGGTTTGTGGCTCAGTATTTAGTTGGACGCGTAGGCTGTTTCTTTTATCCAAAAATCAAAATCCTTAGTATCCATTGCTGATGTTTCATCTGCCACTATATGAAAGGATCCTGTGTAAATTAGAGGATATATGTTTGCTTGCAAATGGAGAGAGAGAAGATTAATTCATTGCATTTAAATGTTTCAGATAAGGTCAGGCTAGTAAGTTAGGTGTCTGTAATAAGGCAACTGAAGCTTATGTTTTTTTCAAGAACAGACAGAACTGGAAAACAATTTCAATGTTTCTCTTTCTTTCCTTCACCTTCTGTCTCAGGCAAACAAATAAAATTAATAAAACAAATAAAATTAATAAAATTAAAATTAATAAAATTAATTCTTCCCCATGTATTTCACTGAGGAATGGATGAAATGGATCAGACCAAATATAGAGAAAATCTGCTACAAAATAAATCACCTTGACCAGGGAGGATGCAAGCAAGAGGCTACAGTATGAGACAGTGAAACAGGATCGTGGGACAGTTTGACTCTTAAAGCTTACCAAAAGACTTTCAGGGTCCTCACCTCTTGTTGAAAATTGAATGATTTCTTCTCAGAAAGCATAAATAGGAATGAAATCTCTCTAAGGATTTTTACATTTACCTTCCCACAATTCTTCAGTAATTACCATTCTAAGTCTAGAAGATAGGGCTTTTAGATCATAACTTGAGCTGTTCTCTTTTTTTGGCTGAAGTGCACCAAGCACTTATACAAGAATCTGCTGTTGGAAAATCTAAACGGTAGCAGCTGAGTCTAAGAGCAGCAAAATTACTGACCATTAGCCATATTGCCAGATTCACAGTCACTACCCAAGATTTGGTGACAGGTATTCCCTGTTACTATATCATCAATATAACACTTCAAAATTCTTTCCATCCACTGAACCAGTTAGTCCTGATAAACAGCAAAGACAAGGAACAGTTTGTAATCTTCTTCATTTACATTATCCTCTTTTACGGAAGACCCAGTTTAAAGAACCACTTATTGAGAAGCTTAAATATATCCCTATATCAGGAGTTACTTAAATGTCACTGAATTTCTCCGTACTGTACTTTTTTCCCTAGTGAAAAATGTCTTTTAATTGTGCAAGCCTGTAAGGCCTGACTGATTTTGGCATTGGAACTGTGTTTGATTATCCTCATGGTACATCTGTACTTTAATCCAGAGGTATAATTCCTGTTAACATGGACGTATATTACCTTGGTATCTGTTTGAAAGGTCATCTTGGGTTTCACAAAGCCAGCAAAATTTGTGAAGAGGTCTTAGTCAAAAAGGCTCCCACAGACCACAATGCTCCACAGCACTAACAGTGTAAAATTATCTCATGTGAAGCCAACCTGGGTATACTTTGTGTTGGGTTTGCATGGCAAGGTTTTGGTAGCAGGGGGGCTACAGGAGTGGCTTCTGTGAGAAGCTGCTAGAAGCTTCCCCTGTGTCTGACAGAGCCAATGCCAGCCAGCTCCAAGACAGACCCGCTGTTGGCCAAGGCCGAGCCAATCAGTGCCTCTGTGATAACATATTTAAGAAGGGNTGGAGAAGTTTGTGAAGGACTGTCTGCCATGAGAGGGACTCCATGCTGGAGCAGGGGAACGATGAGAGGAGTCCTCCCCTGAGGATGAAGAAGCAGCAGAAACAACGTGTGATGAACTGACCGTAACCCCCATTCCCCGTCCCCCTGTGTTGCTGAGGGGAAGGAGTATTGAAGCCGGGAGTGAAGTTGAGCCCAGGAAGATGGGAGGGGTGGGGGGAGGGGTTTTAAGATTTGATTTTATTTCTCATTGCTCTACTCTGTTCTGTTTGGTAATAAATTAGATGATTTCCTTTCCAAGTTCAGTCTGTTTTGCTCGTGACGATAATAAGTGAGTGATCTCTCCCTGTCCTTATCTCAATCCACAAAGCTTTTCGTTAGACTTTTTCTCCCCTGTCTAGTGAACGAGGGGAGTGACAGAGCGGCTCTGGTGGGCACCTGGTCCCCAGCCAGGGTCAACCCACCACAATTTATATGATCTTCAGCCATGCCCTGGAACCTGAGCAGTGATGGGTTATTTGTCCTCAAAAGAACTAGGAAGGCAATGACAGTACATCTCAAATAATGCAAAGCATTACAATTTTTATTTTGTTAGATTAACAAACTGCTTAGCATATACCACATAGGTTCCATTACTGTTTTTCACACTCAGTCAATATTTAAGAAAAAACCCAACGAGTCCACATATTACAACTCTACATGAGACTAAGTAGGAAACTAGAAAGACATCTCATAACAGTTTATGAACTAGATTTTTAAAAGAGCTCATGCCAGCTCTACTCACCTTTTAACATCAGTGGTAGTAGACCTCAAGGCAGTCAACACAGGTGTAAGTTTTTCAGAATGATTCTATACTTTTTTTTTTTCTCTACAGTATAGCTCATAAGAAGCTCTATTAATAAATAACAGCTTGGACCAGAATTTGCCTCCAGTGAAAACAGTAATCTGAATATTGTGGATATACAGTATGTTAGAAATTTGTATTTATTTCTTTTCACTTAAGAAACATACTATATTTTAAAAGTTTGAAGTTCATCTCTACAGTTTACAATTTAAAAAAAATAAAACAAACCAAAACAAACAAACAAAACCAAAAGCATACAAGATAACAGACAAGAAAGAAAATCCTCTTGGGTGACCTCACGCTCTGGTGCATTAACAGTGAACACAGCTATTCCTACTTAGCAACAAGTTTGTGAGCACCAGTTTGGAAACAAGGTGACATGCTCCACTTCGAGCAGAACTGCGGCACTAATTGGAGCAAAATACCACTTTGCTTGAAGAAAAATCATAGGTTATAGTTGCATTAGTCTTTTGACTCACCAGTCAGACGCACCCTAATGAAAAGGGTGCGTTTTAGACCGTGATTGATTTCTGGGTGCTACGCTGAAAAGAAAGCATAGGAGCACAGTCCACCCACAGCGCACTTAAAGTAATTCAGAACTGACAGGTAATAAAAGAAATATTGTTCTTCTTCTCATTTAGAAGAACAGGAATAGCTGTATGCAATTTTATTTCTGAATTTGATAAGTGAAAAATGACTCATTTTATTAGACAAAGACCATTTAAAACGTTAAAAATGCCTGCTGCTATAATTTGCATATTTTGAAAATGAAATTGGTTCATCACAGAATGTTTAAATATAGTATTATGAGATATGTGAAAGCCTGTAGATATAAAAAATGGTCTACATAATATTACTTTTCAGTTTTGTGTTACATTAATGGTCATAAAAAGTACAATAAACTATTATGTAGCTGTTCATATGTCATTTGACGTTTTCAGACTATCAAGGTAGGCATGATTGGAAGACTGAAATGAAACTGCTCTGCTTACACGCAGCAATAAAGCAAAAAGGAATGGACTAGAAGGGACAACCTGTTTTGAACTGTATGCCTCTTCCCTGCATTTATGAATGGATGTGCCCATCAAAACTGCAACTGAAAATCAGTTTATCACACATGACTCACATTTGTTGCATTGTTAGCTCTGTGCCCCAAATCAGGCAGGTAATGAAGATTTCACAGGCTGAGAGGTTGTCCTGAAATGCACATATCATTATGTCTCTCACATACACACACATATTTAATTAATTTATGTTGGTATAGCTGCCTTTCCTCCCTCTATCCTTTTCCCATCTGTGCCATCCAAAAAGAGTCAGTGCTGTGGAGGCAAGATACGGTTACACACCCAGGCAGGAAACACCTCAGCCAGGTTGCCTGGATAGAGGTTAATATATTATGTAAAGTAAAATCTCAAGAAAGATTTAAAAAATAATGTTGACAACATTAGAAACTCCCAATATAATTATTGCTTTGCTAGGTATAGCCAAAACATAAATATCCTCTATTATGTCAGTTGTTTACTTTTAAAAAATTAATTTAAGACAAATACTGGGAGAAGGAACCTCTAGGAGTCAGAGTAGGAATCAGAAAAGATGATTTAGTATTTAAGTCACTGGGCTGAAATTCAGAACACACAGTTCAACCAAGTTCACTGCAGACTTCTTTGTGTAATTTTAAAACCACCTAATTGAATCTCTCCATAAATCTCTCTTGTCTACAGTTTATTCAGGCTATGACCTCTGTGGGGACAGAAGCAGGGTTTGTGTCTATGAATGCTGCACCCAGGGCCTTGCAGTGGCCACTTGCACCCGAAAAATGAACAATGGGTTGTACGACCATCACCCACGCCTGAGAGGAGCCCCCAGTGAACATCTGCAAAGCAAATTGATTATCCCCCACCCAAAACCTTCCTTCCTTTGGATACCTACAAATAAACTCGACCACAGCTAGAAGCAGTGTGCTCAGTAACCAGCGTTACATCAACCAGTATCATCTCGTGTTTTGTTTTACCCTCCCTGTTTTCCCCATGCTTTTAGGAGTCGATATTGTCTCTTTGTCCTGTGTTTTTACACCATCTACGACAAGGAGTCCTAATCCATGATTTGGGATGGCGTCATTCCTGTGTTACAAAAAAACAACAAACAACCCCAAACCCTCACTTTCAATACACTGCCCTGAGGGCCCCAGGGAGCCCCCAGACCATGCAACACCCTGACAGTGATTTTGGTGCATCATTTTTACTTGTTTGTAAAATAACAGTAGAGTGGGATCCTGCTTAAGCCACCTAACTTTTATAATTTTATATTTTATAGAAAATCAATTTTACATTTTATGTAGAATAGAAATAATAAGCACTGCAACCAGAAGTCTTGGGCTACAAACTATTTGATAAGTTTTATTTCTCTGAATTTTTCTTGGTCTGTGGTCTCTTTACTTCTATGAAGTCCCTCACTGAAACTTAGCTAAAAGTATAGCTAGCTCCACTTCTTCTTAGGGTGTGGAAGGTAGAGGGGGAATTGTAATCACAAGTGTTACAATGGTTTTGCATTTATTTTGGTGTTCTATTTCTTTTAAAGTAAAAATCATTTCAATGCTAGTTAACCTAGCTGACAAAAAGTTAAAACTAGTGCAAAAGCAGAAAGGGAGAAAATGAGCACATCTAGAAAGGAGAAAAGGTGAATTTGGACAAAAACAAGTTTATGAACAAGGTCTGGAATTAAATTGATTCATTTTTTCAAGCAAGCTCACTTCCTCTTTTTCACATTTTGTATCATTATCATGTAATGAATCATTTTCATAGAATATAAATATCTCACATGGCTTTTTTACTGGTTAGGGGATGCAGCATTATAAACTTTTCATTAGGGAAAAAGGAAATTAGTTTTAATAACTTTGTAATGTCAAATCCTTTACTTAAATAATTAACTTGTCACAAATGTTAATAATTTTTCTTTTTTTTCTTTATTTTTATTTGGGAAACATTGCATGTATTATACCAGGTCAGTGGCCCAGAAGTTTATAAAAGTCTATGCAGAAAAGAGCAAACCTACAACACCCTGAGAGCCATTCCAGCATTTCCTGATGAGAACTTGCTGATCTAAGTAACTTTGGGAACATACTAGGCCTATCTAAGAAGTTGGAGAATACCTGATGAATCAATGTGAGGTCCAATTTTCAAATGGGCCCAGAGTGTAATTTCACGTGTGATCTCTTACATCCCTCCACTTCGTGACATATAAAAGGTGCAAATTTGTACACTGACATACAGAGCGAGGCTGAGTGCTGTATCTAACATATGCACATGTTAAGGGTTCTGTTCAGAAAAATTATCTCCTTATGACATTTACAGAAAGTGCAGCAGATCTGAAAATAGTCAAATCCAAATTCGAAGCACAAATGTTTGGTGGTTTAGGTTCTGTCAGTACAAGTGCCATTTTAAAGGTTGGAAATGGAGAGAGAGGTTGTGATTGGCATCAATTATTTGGGTAGTATAACAAGTAATTCTGATTTTTAATTCCAGTGATAAAAATTTGCCTTGAAATATCATGTAAGGATTGACAGTGGTCAGCAGATAATGAAAGATCCTGTTTATAGAAGCTAAAATATTTTAGTTCTGAGGAAGTGATCATTACCTGGAGTTGAGAAGCAGTGGAATAGTCTTTTACTTTTCATGATAGTCCAGAGAACCACCTTGTAATGTTAGAGATTCAGTTTTGCATCAGAGCAGCCCAAGAAGAAAATTGTGCTTCGAGCTACACCAAAAAGTCTGAACGGAGGTTTCCCACTGCTCCATATGAGGCTCCCCTAACTCTTAGGGGAGCTATCAAGGCTCCCTTTTTCTGTTTTTCATGTCAGCAAGCTCTGATTTAAGGAAAAAGTCTGAAAAGCTGGAGTAAAAAAAACCAACCAACCAAAAAAAAAAAAAAGACTGCAGAGCAAAGCTTAGAGAAGCTCTGCAAGTCGTTCTGGAAATGCATAGCCATCTTTTATGCTCCGGGCATGTGAATGTTATCAAGGACAGCTCTAGGCCCAGCTGAAGTCACCAGCTGCCTCCGGCAGGGCACTGCAGAGGGCAGCATGAGAGACCGGAGTGCTCTGTCTGTCAGTCTGTGCCAGTTCCCCAGCATGCCAGCCTTGCTGTCACACTTGCTGCCAAACAGAGAGGCAGAAGGTCTTTTTTTTTTTTTTT
>VXBL01006451.1:260721-380937 GCA_013400195.1 Aramus guarauna | reverse complement strand
GTCTTCAATCTCTTGTCTCCCCCCCAGGGGTAACTTCCTCAATACCCTTTGTACCTCAACCTTGGCTGTTCCCTCCCAGGGGTGACTTGTAACATGATTTGGGTGGAGTTGAGTGCTGGAGTCATGTATGTTTAGCATGATCTCCTTTTAGCTCATTATCATATTTAGGGATATGAACTTTAATATTCATTTCACAGATAATGAAGCCAAAAGTTTTCACTCTGGGCACCATGGCCTTCAAGATTCTGTGTAGAAACCATCTATGAGTTTATTCCGCATTCTCTAGCCAAAACAGGGCCATCTTGCCGTTGTAAGACCCTCCTTCAGCTGCTTCTCGTGCCCACCTTGCAGATCTCCATCCACAATATTTGCATAGAAGATAAACAGACACCTGTGGTTTTAACCTCTTTGGTGCAATTCCCACAGTTCTGCACACTAGGACCCAAAAGATAATACTAGCTTTGGTTTACTTCAGCTTTTCTTTTTTGAAAGAAATGTTAGCAAATACTTCCTGTATTTGCTTAGAAATTGATCAGTGAACTTCCAGCTACTGTGGCTGCATCTCCATAGAATGGCATCACGATTCATGAAGGCATCTTTATTTAGAAAAATGTTTAAGCAAATATTTCATGAGAGTTTTCTTGGGAGGTAAACACGTGCCTTCTGAAACAGCTACTGATGATCATGAAACTTCTAATCCACCTGAGGGTCATTAGATTACCAATCAATTATTTTTTTTTTCATTTAAATTCACATCTTCTAATTATAAACTTTAAAAAAATATCTAGAAAAGTCCTTTACATTTGGATATAGTTTAGATTCTGATGCATCAGACTGACTTTGAGGTTCTGTTTCTGTCTTTTTAATGTTGTCTCTCTTTTTAAGTCTTGATTATAAGTTATTACAGGGTGGGACATTTTTGGGGTTTGGGTTGTTGGGTTTTTATTTCTTTAGACGTTTAGGGGAAGAAGATATCATTTTTCCTGGGACAAAGTCTGACCTTGATAAGAACAGGAGAACAAAGGCAAAACAAGTTTCAAAAATTTAAAAATACTGGAGCAGCAACTAACATGGCTTTGTCAAGAACAAAGCTTGTTAAATCCATCTAAATGCCTTTATGGCGGGGGAACAGGCCTTACAATCAGAGGGCATGATGTAGGTGTTATACAGCTCAACCTCTGGCACTGCTTCATGTGACATTTTCAAAGCAAGCTAGAGCAAATAAGTCTAGCTGAAATTGCTGTTAGGTGGGTACAAAAGAAAGAAAAAAATTACTTACAGAATATCAGTCATTCACAGTAAAACTGTAATGAAGGATGTATTCGGTTACAGTGGTCTCTCCAGGATCTGGTACTACTCAGTACTGTCAGCAGACTATGGTAAAGGTAATGGACTTATGAGATTGGAAAAAGACATTAAGTTGGAACAGACTGAAAATACACTAACTGAAAGATTATAACTCCAAACAAATTAGAAAAGTGACCTAAAAAAAGAGGAAAAAGAAAATCATTACAGAAACATGCTTATGGAAATAATCCAACTTGCACAAATACAGAACAGCAAAACTGGCATTAAAATTTAGACCATAGCAAATCATGATCTGAAAACAGTCAACGTAGTGCTGTAAAATAACTGCAAAACACCATGCAGAATGCAAAAAAGGAGCATAAAATAATGCATCTTCTTCAGTCCATACTGTTAAATCCAAATAAAGAGGTACATTATATATTTCCATTTTCACTATGTCAGATTACCAGAGCAGGACATCCCCTCAGTACAGGCAAGAACCAAGTTCAGTCATTTTCATTGTATTGGACACCCAGAGAGAAATTAAAAAAACAAAACAAAACATGCCTTTTGAAAAACTTTCTCCAATGTCTTTCAATACTACACTTTTGGTTTATGCAATTTGGAGGTGAAAAAATTATTATTTTAGACAGTATTTCAAATGGAATCTAGGACCATACTGACTTTTCCCCTATGAATGTGGCATGGGTAAAATAGACAAACTAGTATGAACTACTCTATATTACCACAGTACTTTATACTATGTCAATAAAATAATTTGGGCCTTAACTATAATATCAACTTGTGAAAGTCCTTACCTACTAACAATGATCTGCCTTAAAATCAATTATGCACTTTCATATCCTGGCCCAGACTCATTCAAGAAAGGACATAGTCTACTTTGGAAAGCAAATATTGTTATGCCTGCATATTCTAAGATATTTCCACAAGTATCTAAAATTGTGTTCCTTTCCTTCCTTTGCTAAAAATATCTCCTAAAAACTGGTATCTTCTACGCTGGGATTCTTCCCATCCTACTCTACAATTACATATTCTTCAGTTGTAGTAAGGTCACTTTTGTGTAAGGAAAATAGTTTTGATTATATGCATGAGAAAAATCTAACACTTGCTAACTGAAAAATAGACCTAAAACCCAACAGTCCCTTGTACTTTATGAACAAGAGGAGAAAAAACATTTTTTGTGGTTGATTAAGAGCATTTATCCAAAAAAGTATAACAAAAAAGGTAGTTTAATCAGATTTCTATTCAACAGTGAGAACAATACATATAAAAATAAAAATCTGAAACGCTGATGCTAATTACATTTAAAATACAGCCAAATATTCCATTTTTCTTTCAAAATATGGAGAGTTTTTCCTCAGAGTCAAAACTAAAGAAACATTTTGTCATCATCTGATGTTAATTAATGGCTTTGTATTGACCTCAGCGAGCACAGATGCTTTGTAAGGTGCATTGTGTTAAAAGCTATTGATAGTGTAAACACTTCATAGTAACTAGCTCTGTCTCCCTCCTCCTTGCATTTCTCATGCCATGAACTAATTAAAACTAGGAATGATTACTCGTAATTTAATGAAAAAGACACCCTTACTGAAATTGTTTTGACTTGGTACAACGCTTATATTTTCCAAGCTAATCTGTAAACTAAACAATAAAGAGCACTAGATGTAAAGAAGGTAAAAATGTGAAATCCAGACCGAAGACAATCAGTGAAGATGCAATCATTAATGGCACTGCAGCATGGCTGTGGGAAGTTGAGATGAACTTATTAATTAGGCAGCGCTATTAATTTAACAGCTCAGAAAAAGCAATGTTTTTTTAATCAAGTTATTACTTTATTGCTAATATGAAAGCAGACATTTGAACAGGCAGAAAGCTTCATGTCCTTCCTGGCACTCAGAAGTACATTATGACATATTCCTGTTTGCGTACAATCTCAGCAACAGCCCCCACCCTAAACCTAGACTGTTGTACATGAGCATGCATGGCCATCTGTTTTGAGAAAAGTCTGTTTTAGAAAGCTAAGAGGTTAACACCCAGTCTCAAGTTCTGTGTCTGTGACAAATTAATAAGCTTCAGCGAGTTTAAATCACTGGACTTTTAGAGCAAACCAAAAAATACAAGATCCTCCAGCAGTCAATAGCCTCACAGCCCTGACGTTGCCTGAAGAATTGGGTCTTCCACCACACGCTGCCAAAAATGGTGCTGATTTGTGATGCACAACAGCCCTAGTAAAAGTATCTGGGCTCCACTTTAGCAGGATTAGAACAGTCAGAATCTCATTATAGCTAATCACTGCTTTCCATCAATTAAATCCATCAAATCTGACATGCTTTTATAACCCTCCAAATTTCCAGTCCCTAAAATCTCTGTCGCTGTCCCACAGCAATTGGAATTCACTGGTACCAAGTATTCACTGGTGTGGAGAGGCAGAAATGGTTCTGTAGTCACACTTGGAGATAAATCTGGAAGAGAAGGGCTTGTACAACCTTGTAGTGCTCCTGCCAAGACCACCAACAGCTGTAATCTCACACCTCTATGACCACCTTCCCCACCTTTCTGCCAGTTACAGGTCTTGCAGCACATGGGCTGAAAGGAGCGCGCCTCTTCCAATACAAAGTTGAGCCCCTTGCTTAAGACTACTTTTACCAGCAGCATCAACCCACTACTGGTCTTTATCCAGAAGCAGCTGAGGTACAAATATGTTTTGGTATTTTGACTTTGCAGTGATAGTAATAGCTTCAAGCAGGACGACGGTAGCCATCCATTGGTGAGGACCGATGCAGCTGTTTCCTGAAGGACTGCAAGCAGAATTCTAACTGAACTTTCAGGCTATATCCAGCCTGCTAAATTAAAACTGCCAGGAACATGCCAATCCTTGAAGCCAGCTGACAAGGATCAATCTGCGTTTATGCTGGTAAATCTTGTAGCCTCTGACCCAAACAGGCTACATGCTAACAGCTGTCAAGAATGGGCCCTGATGCATTTTTAACTCTATTTATGCCCAGGCACTGTTTCAGAGCAATGTGCTCCAGTGCCTGGCAACCTTCCTAGCGAATAAATTAAAAGTACAGGTGTAGATACAGAATCTTTTTTGATATTGTCAAAATCCAGCTTATGTATGCCTGGGTTGGTGTTCAGACTCTGCTAGGTGAGGAGTGCCATTTTCTTTTCCTCACACCATTTAGGTGTCAAGGTGCAAGAGATTTCTGCCAATTCCCTAGGTAATAATGTATTGTAATATCCTATCATTCTGGGTAGGATATTTGAATGTATTGTATCTTTTTGGTCCTTTTCATTCTTAAACTTGTAAGACCAAACATGGGAGCCACAAAATAATATCAAATTTTCATTCAGCATCCTAAAATGGCAAATCTTAGTTTGCTTACTCTTATGACCAACACTTCAAAATGTCAGACTTTCTTTATATACACATTTTTCCCCTAGGTCAAGTTTATTTATACTTTTAAGAATACTTGGATCAAATGGCATCATATAAAGCAAACAAGTCAGATAAACAAAAAAACAGGTCAAAGGATTAATACTATTTTCCCCTCAGTGCAGCTATAGCCACCTGGTGTCACAAAACTCTTCCTGGAATCTAATCGAAGGGCTGAAAATGCCACAAAGACAGGCTACTCAGAAATGAGAGATACTGGAAATTCCCAGAGGGATGCATTCATGAGTTTTCTAAGGGTCAAGTTAATTGTACTTTTTTTTCCAATTGTATTTTGATCCTCAGCTAGAGCAAGTCTCTGAAGTTGTTGCACTGTGTCCGTGCTTTTTTCATTTTTCAGCTTGTGAAGAGCTTACTGAAAACTACCTGTATTTATGCTAACATTGTTTTAAAATGACAGCCAGCTTTGGCAGTCAAGCAGCTCAACCAGATGCTCCAATGCAATTTCTGGAAACCGAAAATAAATTAAAAAAAAAAATTCATAATCCTGATAGGGAAAGACTAGTACTAAAAACACGCCTTATCTGATCTCCAGAGCACACGGCGCAGACTCCAGGTTTGGAGTCGCTCAGGCACAGCAGCATGGAGCTGAGTCAGCACATGCCAAGCATGCTGTTTTTTTCTAGTTCATAGAATCATAGAAGCACAGAATCACAGAATGGTTTGGGTTGGAAAGGATCTTCTAGTTCCAACCCCCCTGCCATGGGCAGGGACACCCTCCACTAGACCAGGTTGCCCAAAGCCCCATCCAACCTGGTCTTGAACACTTCCAGGGAGGGGGCATCCACAGCTTCTCTGGGAAACCTGTTCCAGTGCCTCATCACCCTCACAGTGAAGAGTTTCTTTCTAACATCTAGTCTAAACCTACCCTCTTTCAGTGTAAACCCATTACCCCTTGTCCTATCACTACAGTCCTTGATGCACAGTTGCTTTCCATCTCTCCTGTAGGCCCCTTCAGGTACTGGAAGGCCGCAAATAGATCTCCCGGGAATCTCCTCTTCTCCAGGCTGAACAAGCCCAACTCTCTCAGCCTGAACTCACAGGAGAGGTGCTCCAGCCCTCTGATCAACTTGGTGGCCCTCCTCTGGACTCTTTCCAACAGCTCCCAAACAAGTTTCACAAGCAGTGCTGAGCTCCTAGCTGCTGAAGCTAGATTGCTGGCAGTCTCTACGTTAGTTAACATAAAGCCTATCTCGGGTATATATAGATTACACCGGAGCTTTGATACTGTTTTCCACAGAATAAGCATTAGTATGCTCTATCATAATCATGCTTTTCTAAGGAAGACACAGAAATCTTGCTTCACAAAGGGTTTGGGGTTTTTTTTTGTAGCTGCTCTGCAGCACAATGAATTGCACTGTTGCACTCACTATGATAACATATTCCTGTGTATGTTAAGCAAGATATTTAACAAGGTACAGTTTATTAAAATGTTTCTGCATTTTATTTTTTACATATGCTTTCTATACCTCAAATACAGCAACATATCCTATATTGGATAGAAGGCAACTGCTGTTGTGTGAGGTTTGTTGGGTTTGGGTTTTTTGTTTGTTTGTTTTGGGGTTTTTTGGTTTTTGGTTTTTGGTTGTTTTTTTTTCCACATGGGGTTTACATTTTTCATTCCTACCAGGGCAGAAGTCATTGGTGCCCTTGCTTCTTTTGGCACCAAAAAGGTGCTCTGAAGTTTTGTGATACTAAAGCTATTCTCCCTGCTTCAAATATCAAGCCTAGCACATTAACTTCATTTTGGAGGAAAAAGTCCGGGAATATTTCAGTGTACCTAATTTCCTTTAGTCTGTTTACTACCCACAGAACTGAAATTGTCATCCTGCTTTAGCCCACTCCACTCAGGGATCTCTGCCACAAAGGAGGCTCAGGAAAACATTCTTTCCAGCATCCATACTGAAGTCTGATGATACAATTAATATTTCAAAATCATCTTCCCCATTAATGCCTCCACCACCACAAAGACCCAGTATTTGAGTTTCCAGCACTAAAAGTTTTGGGTTTAGCTTTAACATTTCGAAGCATGAAAGTATTTCCTTTTTAAAAAATTTCACACAGCAATATTCAGGCAAGTATTATACCATATTGTAAAGATATGCACCTTAGGTTAAATCAAGACTGACAAAAAACTCTTACCCTACCCACAGACCCAGGTTTTCACTTAAACTGCAACAAATTAAATAGAACTCTTCATTATGCAGCATAAATTAGATACCTCCAGAGTATGGAGCAGTCTCAGGATGCAGCACACAGGTTTGCTCTAGGGAGAGGCGTTCGGTTTTCTTCAACCCGGGATCGTATCAGGGATCCTGTTTACTGGTGGAGTCCGCACGTAGCTGCATCTGCACAGCTGAAAAGATAACGAACCACAGCAAGGGAACGAGCCTCTGGGAAAAGACAGAGATTTTACAGATGAAAACCAGCTCACCACGAGACTATGTCCTGACACTGGGCTCAGGGTTTTGTACTATTTCCTCCCATTTGCCTTAGAGACAAATTGTTAAATACGTGCATACAAAAGATTTATATTTTGCAACAAACTAAAATGAAATGCTATTCCTCCTCTAGACTTCAAAATACCTTAGTACTCACTCAACATTAAAAAAGCTCCCATCAGTCAGTGGAAAGTCTTTTAGCAATGCTAATGAGCTTTGTATCAAAACCAATAAAGGTTCCTGTCATTATCACCTGTTATCACCTTACATTTGGAGAGCTACATTCACACATTTATAATACAAGTATAATTAGCTGCTAGACTTGCTTATGATCAACATCACCTTTAGGGAATGATAAGAAATATGATTTGATTAGCTTGGTGGTTTTTTCATCTCCCTCATTTTTGTTCCTTTATTTATTTATTTTTTGGTCATTCATTTAATCAAAGGTATATAATTAAAAATTATATAGAAATACTAAGATTTCTACAGACTATCATGTTTGCCATTGGCCTGCTGGAAAAGGGTGTTGATTTCACCATGTGTTGCTTCTATCCAGTCTCTCAGCAGCAGGTAGTAATTTCATCCATTGCTGCCTGCACCTGAATAACCAGCTTTTCAGCAGCTGAACTTCTGTTGGAGACGGAATGAAAGAATTAGCAATTTGCTTGCACAACTGCAGTGCAGATGTTGCCTCTCTGGGTAATATTACATCTATATCCTTAGCATAGCTACACAGAAAAGTAAGAATCCAGTAGAAGAAATTTATGCAAAGGTGCTGGCTACCAAAATCAGACCAAATGCTGTAGCAAACTCAGCTTCAATCATTGCATCAGCAGCGCAGGGAAGCTGTTCTGTTTTTTTAAAAAATTATTTTTTTTAATAAAACCTTATCAATTAAAAAGTTCAGGATGATGAACAATGCTGTTAGATACTAGATATCAAATAAGATTTTTCTTCCCGCCTCTGAGGGACCGTGGCCATGGACAACCCACACTGGGGCAGGGATGGAGGGACCCAGGGACTGCAGCCGTGGGCGAGGCAGACCAGGACAGGGGAAAACCAGTAAGAAGGGCCGAGGAGCAACAGCAAGAAAGTGCTGCTCACAGTCCCCAGCCTCCTGCACCGCCTCACCAGAGGGACTGGGAGACACTGAGCACAACAGCCAGCGAAAGGGGAAGTGAGACCACGATGGAGGAGAAGGGGTGTTGGAATGAAATTGAGCTGAGAGGCGGGGGGGTTCTTTCCTAAGGTGTTTGATTGTTTGTTTTCCCTCTCTTCTAACCTGAACCAGTGATGAAAATTTTGCGTTAATTAGCAATAATTAACAAAATTAAGTAAAATTCCAAGTTGAGCTACTTTTGCCTCCAACAATGGGTACTAGGGATATCCTGCCTGTACCTATTTGCTAGATACCAATCCTGTATGGCTTTTGGAGCTTGAGGCAAGTTTTTATTGCATTTCACACCCATTTCCCATGACTACCATTATCAACTGAGAGGCTTCCGACTTCTGTTCACATTCCACTCAAATGAAAAATAACCTGAAGTACCCAACTCAGATGTAAAGAGCTAGATGCAAAAGGCAGGAGTTTTCCTGTCCTGGTGTGGTTAGGTTGCCAGAACAAGCTCCAGCTGATCTTCTGCCATACCATTCTCCTTGCTATTAGAGATCTCTTAAATCATGGCTTCTATTACCTGAGTCTACAGGGAAAAGTCACCTCACAAATCTGAAAATGGATACAAACAATAAACTGCCACTTTTAATGCACTATTTTGCCAATGAATACAGAAATAAAGCAATACATGCAAGTTCTAAGTGGGGAAGAAGCTATCAATATTACTTCACCAGTATTTTGGGATAAGGACAGTTCCATACAATCCTCAAGTCACTAATGCCACAGTTCTTTGATTTTTAATTTTTTTTAATCTTATAACATGAGTTTATGCGTGAATGTTCATTTGTTTGATATATTAGAATGCCAACATACAAAGCTAATAACAGCAGCTAACTCTCAGCGACTGAGACAAAATACATCATCACACCTCTCAGAAATTGCATTTTCACTTGCTTTTCTGCACTTAGATTTTTGTCATGTATTTGGATCCAGAAATATGAGATTGTAACCATAATATGAAAACAATGAATACAGCTGAAACTTGAAAGCACTATAGGATTAACTGTCAGTACAAATGAAAACTCGAGTGTTTTATTTTTCTTTCATATACAATTTTGTATTCAGAAGTCAACTAGCATAATTTACTAGCACAACGAACATTAGGGATTTAAGGGGACTCTGTAGCACAGTTGCACATTTGCTGTGTGTACATTTTGGCGTCAGCCTACAAGTACCTGTAACTGAAAAAATACGCAGCTACCAAATGCCTTTGTGGACCTCGACATAAACTCCTGGTAGCTCATAAGCACCGACATGAAGGAAACCCCCAATTTTAGAGGAACTTTTTCTACTTTTCATACTAAACATACCCTAACCATATGCCTGTTAGGAAGACAGGTACTGCACATTCATCTCATGACTCTATTCACCAGAGACTTCCACTCAGGCTGGGATTCACCTTATTCTGCCTCCTAAAGGTTCAGGAACTGGTCAAGATGTGTTTACTATGAGAAGTATAGTTGTGTGAGGACTACTGAGAAACTATTCCTTACTCTAAGCCACTGGGAACGTGAACAAATTCAGCATAAAATTTTGCAACTATTTTATATTAGAGCTGCATTTGGCTGAAGCTTGTGTCATTCCCAAAGGTTCACTATTGGTTTTACTTTCATTTTAGAACCAGATCCTTCCTTTCCCATGGTGACACTTGAGATGTATTCATAAAAGAAACAGTTTGACACATCACAATAATGAAAGCTCTCTCACATGTGTGAAAATAACGGATAATGGATTAATTCTACATAAAAATATTTACTAAAAGTGAGTTAAAGTCATCATCATAGAAGTGGGATTTTGGCGGCTACTTTTAAAAACTCCAAATTTAATCCATTCCCTCTTCCCTCCCTTCCTCCAACCCTTTAGAAAGTATTTAAGGTTAAAGCATATATAGTCTAAGAAATCCTCATTATATCAAAACCCAAAATCATATACTAGGTAAAATTCAGAAGCAAAGTTAAAATAACAGGCCAGTGCAGATGAAGAAATTGTAATGGAAACACAGAACTGTAAAAACTGGTCTTTTCATCTTAGATGCAGAAATGATGATTCTATGATATTTGTCATAGGCAGGAGGGAAGGGGGAGGTGAAGTACTTTGATACCAGCTAAATTTAGTGCCAGATTCAAAAGCCATGAAGATAATACTGCTGCAATTGAAAAGATGAAAACTCCAGTTTCATACCCTCACAATACTGATGTTCAATGTTACAGCAGACTTAACTTTAAATATATTTTCATCCACATCATACCTTATTATTTCCTTGCCATAGCTGCTCTCTTTTTAATTAATAAAAAAATATCAGTGATTAAAAAAATAGTCTTTAAAAATTGAATTTGCAAGATAATAGTTAGCTGAATGTTTAAAAGGACTACCCTGGCGACTTCAACTATAAAAGTAACTCTACCTATGTAATTTTATTACTATTAAAATCAGAAGATCAAATTGTAAAAATAAAACTTTAATAAAAGTGAAAGATACTTAAATTTTTAAGACAAACACTTCTAAATGTGGCCTAGAAGAAATTTTGCATCAGAGGAATATTTTGGGGCCTAGTGGGGTTTTAAAAGAAATATTAGGGACAGGGTTACAATAGACAGTAAGAGAAAGCCAGGATCTCCAGCTGCAGCAGCCCCAGCAAGCAGTGGCCAAAACCTAGTGTGAGCTGCAAAATATTTTTTCAGCAGAAAATTTGTGGTTACTGTCAAGTAGAGAAGAAGAAAAAGGTTAGATCTGTGGGTGCAATGGGGCTAGGAAGCAGCTGCCCAGGCAAAGAGGGGTCTGCAAAGGGACCTCTCCTGAGAGAGAGTTTGCATCGGGGCAATGCCTCCAGGGCTTTGCAGATTTCTTAGCCTTATTTTTAGAATGTGGGTTAAGGCAAAGAGAAAGTCTAGATTTTCCCATGCATGGGGCTATCAAGCACCTGTCCTCTTAGGTGTATGCTTCCACCGCTTCTGAGCTTGGGGGAACTTTTCTTCACTTATTAAAACGTGGTGGGGAGGTAGCTGGGTTTCTTTAAGGTAAGGTTGTTCTCATGTTTCATCAGGTCAAGCTCAGCTACATCAGCTGTATTCTCAGGATAGCCCAGTCATCACTATCTTGGTGAATGTGACCTCTTCCTCTGATGCCTTTTCATACCAGTGTTCAGCTGTCAACAAAAAAAGGTCACTGGCCGTTTAACTTAATATTCATCCATCTATTTTGCATTTTTAGCAGTTTAACTCATTGCCTTTAGTCATTTTATTCTAGGAATTTTGTCCTAGGAAAGAAATAAAAAGGGGGTTAGAAAGCCCTATTTGTGCTCCGCAGTTAAATTCTCATTTTACTTACAGTGGCATCAATCTGGTACGTTAAGTAAAATAGTGAATTTATACCATGAGTAATGGGTGAAAACTATTTCTTATCTCCTGAATCATAGCAAATGACAAAATGTTTCCAGCAGTTCTTAAATCAACTGTTCTCTGTGCTGAGAGGCATCTTTATCATTATCACACCACTTATTAATTGGTTTAGTACCATTAAGAAACAGCACTATTGGAAGATCTCCTAAGAGCAATCATGCTTGTTACAGCCTGGCTCTTTCCGATACTGTGATTCCCTTTTTCGCTCTTCCTGGGGTTCACCTTGCTCTGAGCTGGATGCAGCACAAGCACTTCCTTCAGGGTAACCATGGGAACCGAACTCAGAGCATCATCTGGGATGCAAAGGCTTGACCAATATTTTTAACTTACAGTGATGCTTTGTTTTAAGGATCTAGGCCTATTAGTATAAAGATTTTTACAGATTAGTGCTTTCCATACCTGAAAAACACAGTGAAGGTCAGTTGTTGAAAATATTAATTCTGCATTTCAAGCAGAGATTTATAGTTCTGTGTAGAAAAGTGTCCTTTTCAGTGAATAACTGTAGCAAAAAGAAAATAAAACCATCTATCATGAACACATGAATTCTTAGTAATCCCATGACTAATTTAAACAATGCACCCATAAAACTGGAAATCTTGAGCTCTCTCTCTCTCTGTAACCCACTGGCTGTTAATCTTGTTCAAGTCAGTCAAACCACCTGTGCCTCAGTCTCTGTGCATTAACCTACACCAAGTACATAAATACTTGGTTGCTGAGCTATTTCCTTCACCCAAGTTTGTTAGGCTCATTTCCCAGACAGAGGCAGTACAGAAAACCTTAATATTAAAAATTATGACTGGTCATAGTAAGACAGCATGGCCAAGACAACTTGAATGTAAGAAAACTGTAACCTACAAAGCTTCCTGAGCAGACACAACTGAACTGGATATCTAGGAAAAACATGGTATTACTTGAGATTTCTTCTATATTCTTTGCTTTGTTTGGATCTTAAATATTCCAAGCATAGTTTCTTCCTCCATTTGAGCTTGCCTTTCTTGACTGGTAAAAACATTTTTTTTTTTTTTCCCATTTAAAAGAAGCTTTGTTTATGTGCAATTTTTTGAGAAAGAGTCAAAGGACTACTGCCTAGGCTGCATTTTAGCGACTGGCTCATTCTTAAACACACTAATTTACCCTTCTCTTTGTTTGTACCTTGGTCCTTACCCTCTCTCCACCTCCCATACCCTCACTAATAAGCAATGACTCTCAGATCTGCACAGGACAACTCAGTATGTTCTCCCAGTGATGCCAATACTGACTCAAACGGTAGTCTAAAGCTCTGATGGGTTGAAATATGCCTTTTTAATAATACACCAAGTGCACAGAAATTCATATTTTAACTGCAAGAGGTTTATGTTAATAGGATCAAAACAATTTATCTGCCCACTCTGCTCTCCTCCCCTTCAACCTTTCTGCCATACAAGTTTCTGCTGTGTTCATTTTTAAACCTTACAGCTGTCCTCTATTCATTACCTGTAACAGCAATCCCAGATTTATTTCTGTCTCAAACAATACTGGAGTATCACACTAGGATATACCAGCGAGTTTAATGGATCCCTGACTCTTCAAACCTACTGACTTGATACACAAAGCATTCACTCTCAAGTAAAACCAGCATCTGTAATGACCCAATCTAAAGGAATCTTATTTTAATTTTTACTGCCTAAGACTCCAGTAATAGTCATCTGTCACTCTTTGAACAAGCATTACATAGATGTTTTCACCAACACATGAGTAAAATATACCAACTGAATTCTGAGGTCAATTAGGCAAATTTCAAGTTCATCTGTGTGATTCTTTTCTGCTTTCCCATAAATGTTTACCTTAGAAAACATGACTAGTAATGTAGACACCTTTACAATAACATAAAGTATTCAATTGCTTTCATCACAAACTATAAATTTATTCAGATCTGTGCTAAAATCCTGCTTCTACTCTGTAAAAAAATAAAGCAAGTTTTTTATATAGCATTAGATCACTCTATATTTATTGCATGGCTTTTTATAATTGTTGATGCTGTTACAGTGTCAATCCTAATTTCTTATAGGCCAGTGGCTGTCAAGCCTGTATTTACTTTGATTCTAATGCTACCTTCTAATCAAGAAGCCAAATCAAAGTTCTCAGGACAGAGTCAAGAAATCAGGCAGCAAGTATTTCAAACTAAATTGATGTGGTAAAAATACAAGCTCCGCAATGACGGCATTTACCCTAGAGGAAGATCTATATTTGAGCCTGTTACCATCCAACAACTCAGACAGCATTTCAGAGATGAAGGGTCTTTTATTTTCCTAAAATGAAAAATGCTGAATAACATCCTTATCCAAATGCTGGAATTGAGTAAATAGGAAAAACACAAATATCAAATACTCTGTTTCTGAAAGTGGACATCATCTTATTTCTACCATAACTGTAAGATGTTTGGGACATCACTGCTTTTTTGTTCTTTGAATATCTCTCCATCTCCAATTATTACCCACCTCACCCCACGCCCACTCTGGCAGAGCACATCTTTACAAGCAGATACAGCTGATAAAATATTCTTCCCAATGTTGAAATAAATATTACTAAAATCATAAGAACTACTGCAGAGTAAACAAATATATGGCACAAAGTGCCTAAAGAATTTGCTGTGGAGTCCTTAAAGGAATGAGTCCTCATTTCTTTGTACAAAATTTTCCTGCATTCATCCTTGTACTACCTCTCCAATGTTCCAGATCTGTGGATAAGGAACATACAAGGTAATAAATGAGATATCAGTTGTCTGCATCTTCTGGCAGTAGAAAAGAGAAAGAAAAAAAAAAAAAAAAGGGGGAAAAAAGAAAAAAAAAACAAAGAAAAAAAAAAAAAGACTCCTGGATTCCTAGACTCGGATCCCAAAAGCAAAATCCACTCTGACATCTACACCTGTGCCTGCATTACAGAGAGACATATTACAGGACATACGATACAGGATGATGTACCACAGCCTCCCATGCAGTCTTTGGCTAGATGCTTCAACCAGCATAAAGACAACCATGTAATATGCCTTGTTTTTTTTCTCCAGAAGAAAACCAAGCAGGCAAGAAGCCATACTGCTTTTTCACCAATCCTCTCGTGCAGATGCCGGGGTACATACCTGTTGGCAGGCAGACCTGGCCAGGGGTAGCTCTCAGGAAGCAATGCTGACTCATCCTGTAATGACAGAGCATCAAGATCATGAAAGCTGTTGGACTTCTATTATTATTATTCAATACTTTTATTATTTCAATACAGTTACCAACCTTTTCTCCTGGTCTGACACCTGTCCTTTGTCTTGTATTTTTTGATTCATACAGACGTGATCAAATATTTTTCTTTCCAGAGAGAAGTTCTCAGAGCATCTTTGCTACAGATCTTATACACAGAGTCAGGACATCCAAGCACAGGCTCGCACAGTCCTTGGGTCCAAAGCAGCTCATGAGAATTACTCATCATGCAATTATGAGCTACATAATAAGTCTATGCAGAAAATACAGACAGGTTCACTTGGATTTTTTTTTTTTCCATACCCACCAGTAAAGAAAGCAGACATTTGATTGCAACAGATTTTATATGTTTGCTGTGTGCTTTTCCTTCTTTCTCTGTCACAGAATTACTTTACTCCACACATTTCTTCTGTTCACCACAATTCACCTCCAAGCAAGGCACACAAAGACCCAGGAGAACAGTTTACAGACCAAATGCAAGGTCAGCAACAAAAGCTCTGATCCAAAGCAGTGCTTTTAGGGAACAATATTTATCCCATTTGTCTTTTGTTTATTACCATCATTTAAGCCATTCTGTTTTGTGAGCTGTTCTCCAAAGGAACCATTTTCCTCCACACAGTATTGCGTATTCAGCTTCTGATGCTCTCATCGTACTGGTGCATTCTCCTTTGTATGTTAAGTGCCATCACCTAGTATCATCAGCAGTTTCAAATAACTCCCCTGTGAAAACTACAGTTTTATTATATATAGGCTCTAAATTTATTAGCTTATCATGAATGTCACTAGAAAAGAATGTTTGTAAAATAAGAGAGGTGAAAACTATATAAATGCAAGTAAAACAGCCTAGCTATCACTTAATCTTTATGATAAAATATTGATTTAGAATGACAATAAAATTGTTTTTTACTGTCTTATCTACAACATTTGAGTTTCATTCTAAGATTCTTCCACTGTTACAGATTCACATAACGATGCATACAGACATGTAAATCTGTCCCATCTACAAACTTGGAACATCAGAATATGCAGGCTTAGCGGCACAAAACAAGTCATGCCAACGTACACACTGCTAGTTGTTGGCTCGATTTGATGAATAGTGAGCTGGCATCAGGACTTTAGAACCTCAAGCAACAGAGGAGCTTACTCAGAGTCACATAATTTCCATGTTATAAATAAGAAACAAATATCAGAAATGTTACAACAGGGTTTGGTTATTTTTTTCTTTCCTATATCAGACAACTAAAAAGTCCTATAACTGAAAAAAAAAAAAAAAAAAAATGAAAAAAAAAAAAAAAAAAAAAAAAAAAAAAAAAAAAAAAAAAAAAAAAGCCCCAACAAACCCACAGAAAACCAAAAGCTCTTTCCTTACTTGAACATACTGTTGTTTTGGGGTTTTTTTCTCTAAAAGATAATGCATGGTAATAATACTTGCATGGGTTTTTGCCCAGGAATCAGAAGGGAGCCAAAATGTTTACTCGAGGATCAGAATCGCAGATATACCATGGATCATATCTCTTATAACATTCTGTGGTGATACAAACCCAGTCTCATATTCAAAAGTTATTTACACTAAATCCTCATATTCATGTCTCTTTCCTATTTCCATAACATATGCAAACTATACAGATAATACATGCAAAGTAGCCATTTGCACAGAATTATTCTGGAAGTAAGCAAAAAACAAAGTGAATATTTGCAGATGAATTATGTATTTAAAATCAATACAAGTCATTAATTTTTTCACAGGCTTGAAATTCCTTTCACCTGTGACAGGTGTGTGATGATCAACAGGCTTTCCTCAGATTTTGCATTTCAACCCCTGATTTAGCTAACAGATTCATAAAACTTAATTTAGTAACCCTGCTTTCAGTTGCCTTCATAACTAATATGTAAGGATTAGATTTTAACTCTACTGCTTCTTTTGACAAAGTCATTCAGCACTTAAACTTTGGAGCTTGAGTGTCTGATATTTAACATGTCCCCCAAAATAGGGGAGCAATTTTGAAATCTGACATGTATGACAGCATATTAATAACATTTCAGGTATATTTGTTCCAAACACTATTAAATATCAGACATGTTTTTCTTCTTGAGGATACACAGCACTGACAAGACAGAGAACGAACACTGAGTTTTTAAATTTAATACACAGTTCAGTCACTGTTCCAGTGTCATAGCATACCTGTTTCAACACATGGAACAAAAGTATTCAGTCACTTCCTTCCAAACCTATAAAGACACAGAGTAAAAGGAGTATTACAAATTAATCCACCTAAATGTTTGTTGTTTCTGCAAAGCTAGATTTGCAAGAAGAAGTAATAGTATTCGTGTGTGTGGTTTTTGTTTGGTTGGGCTTTGTTTGTTTTTGGGGTGTTTTTTTTGTTTGTTTGTTTTTGTTGGGGTTTTTTGTTTGTTTGTTTTGTTTTTTGTTTGTTTGCTTGCTTTTTTAAAATTAGGTAGCATATTTGGAAGGGACAGACAAGCTTTTGGGCACAAGCTCTCTAAATCTGAAACAGAAGCAGCAAAGTCCAAAATCAAATACAATTTGAGCTTAATTCCTCTTAGTTTCACCTGAGTCACAGTTAAAACACCTTAGAGAAAAGCAAGTTGGACACAGTGGATAAGAGGAATGTTAACACAGAGAGGTCGTGCCATGGTTGGTTAATTCCTAAAAGGCACACTTTGTGGGACATGCAAAAGGCAGTCCCAGGTGAAGAAGATTTTACTGTGGCATAAAATTTAGGGTCCAGCAGAATCATGAGTTTCAGGTCCCAGCCTTGTTTTTGGATGGCGTTCAGCCTCTGAGGATGGAGAGCAAGAGACCACAGATCTGTTCTGTGAAATACTTTCCCTTTAGTAACTGTTCCTATTCTTTTCTGATTCTGTGTTTACTCTGGTGCAAAGTTGTTGTTCAGATCCATCTACATTTTTTTAAATGATAAAAACTACCATAATTCTAGGACCAGCTAATGTCAGATTCAGTGACTGATTCAGAGTATCCTTAAGAGGACATTTTCCAGTGTTGGTCTAATAGCTATAATATTCATCACTTCTCTTTAAGGTTGTAAAATATATTTCCAAAAATTCTAATTTTCTGCTTGATTCACATGAAAATAGCTTTGGCATTTATGAAAAATAGATTTTTTTATTATTATTTTTTCATTATGGAGCTGTTCTAAATATCCTTTTAAGAACAGAGACCTTTCCCAGATAATCAAAGCCAGCTAAACAATTTCTACTAAAGGGATAAGAGCTAAATTTTATCATTGTGTTTTAGGTCCACTGCTAGAGAGTTTTGTGGTATACAGCATATGGTCTTTTTCTTTTTATTAACACTAAAATTAGCCAGAATTATTTGCAAATCGGCAGGAAATGACATTGGGTCTTCCAACAGGACAAACTCTTTCTTTTGACTTCCCCAGAAACAAATGAAAGGAAAAGGGGATTTGGACTCCATAGACAGCTCCACAAAAGAAAAGAGCAGAGGGAAATGCCAAGCTTTGATTATAGAAAGGAAAAGGAGAAAATATAGACAGAAATAGATAGAAAAGAAGGGAAAAAAACAGAAAGATTTCCAAACTCTGTGCTCCATTCTCCTTCCTCTCAAAGGGATTTGTACCTCACCCAGATTAAAACCCTGGTAGCTAGACCCATATCAAACATCCCAGAAGTTCAACTTGATAAAGATTCATGGTGTCAGATCCATCTTTATAATGAATAAATCTTGTGTGAGCTGTATATTTAGCTCATATACTACATAATATTTTTAATTTCCACATAACGGTGGTTTCTTTGCTCTATACCTTCTTGCACTGACCAGTAAATTTCACAGCAAGGAAAAATATTTTTGCAATACAGATTGCAATTACGTCATTGTAATCCTCTAGCATGCCAGGAGACGTAGGAAGTTTTAGGTCTAAAAGAAGTCAAAGAAAATGAACAGAAAAGAAGTAGTAATTCTAAAGGAATATACCATTGGTCAGCATGCGACTTCATTTATATTCTGGTTTTGAACTTTTCACTGCTTACCAAACAGAAATGTGAGGTCTTGTTTTCCAAACAAGAAAATGTATTTGTACAAAAATTAAACTGCAGCCTTTTAGCAGATGTCGTGTTAGGTTTATATACTCTGGTCATAAAGACAACAAAATAAATGATTGTACATAAACAGTCCTCACACTGCTAAGAGTCTGCAGAAAAATGTGCACACAAAAAATGATTCAGCACATTTATTGCCAGGTTTTTAAATGGCTTTACATAATTTAATGAAATTTAAATACAGTAAAAGGGTAAAGCTTTGATGCTCAAACTCTAGTTTCAATATTTTCTTTTTCATGAAGTAAGCAGAAAGCCCCAAAAGAGAGCAGCTCTAATTAGCTTTATTCTAATCAGATTTAGAAGTCAGACAAATAGATGGCTCAGAATGTATCTACTTTGTGTAGAATAAAAATGATTCCCAAGAGAACTTGAGATTGCAGCATTTCCTGTAACATAAATAGTGAAGTCTGTGTGGGAGGAGGCCTTATATCAAAATAATTTGTTAAAGATTACCATAAGAGAGATGTTTAGGGGTTTAGATTTTTCTCACATCCCACATCTTTTTTTTTAATCTTTTTTTTTTCCTTCACATTTGAGCAAATCAAGTAATACAGATCTCCTATCAAACAGTGCCAAACAAATTTGGTTCTCTTGAAAAACACTATTTGCATAAGCCCATTTATGCACTTGAGCTTCTCTCCCCAAGTAGCTCTTCAGCTCCGCGCTGCGTGGCCTTTTTAACGGGAAACCTGCATAATGTTAAGCAAACCTGGAGCAGGGAAACACATTTTTACATCCAATTTAAAGCGCTAAGCAGCATACAGCTCTAATTCTGGTTCAGAGTTACGTGAAAGTAGTAAATGGCTCCATGTTTACTCCTATTTTGGGAGCAGAAGCAACAGCTCTTCCGATCTCAGTACCAGGAAAAGACATGGACAACTTTGGAAAGTTTCTCAGTATAAACTGTCCACAGCTTGAAGGCGTGTGTTCCCAGCTACATTTCCACAATGCATTCCCTACTCAGGTGCACCAGCGCTGCAGCAAACACTTAGAAGTAAACTCCCGCAGTGTCTCTCTGCAGAACTAACTCAGGCTGAAACTCCTGGCCATGTTCACAGGGCTGTAGCTGCTGCAAGAGCTGAGAGCAATGCACAGCAGCAGGGAGCGTAGCCTGCCCGGCGGCTTTAGCTTGGATTTAGCGTTATTGCAACCATTCAACTCACTTTAATTGCATTAGAATTATCAGCATCAATTTTAGCTTAGGTATTTCCTTCTCTGAGCTCTTCCACCACATGGCTCTGCTCCTGTCTTAGTTGCTAAACTCTTCAAGGTCATAGATTAGCTAAAGAGTGGTTTTTGCAGAATTTTTACAGGGCTTTTAATATTTTTTCTGTACACTGTCAGTGTTTAACAAGACTTATCATACAAATCTTGATCCAGAAAAGCACTTAATCACATGTATGACTTTGACTTCTTGAGCTGACCATTTAATCTGACAAGACCAGGCACATGCTTAAAGTAAAAAACATGTTCCACTGCTTTGCTATTTCTAAGTGAGAATGTCTACTGCTATACATGGAGAAACACAACTTGGTACAACCTTTCCCTGCTTTGGGTAAAAAAAAATAAATATCTTCAGATTTAATCCTTGGAGTCTGCATGAATTTACTTACAATTTTAACACTTTTCCTGAAGATGTTCTTCAGGATAGGTCTTATTCTCAACTGCACTGGGAAAAACAAGTCAAAGATTTCTTCAGGCAGCTCTTCGCAGTCATTTCTGTATATTTAAGTATACAGAACCCAGCAGATTCACTTAAATCAAATGTCCTCTCATTATCCTAAAATCCACTAACCTCATTCTTCTGCCTCTCAGTTTCAGTAGCAATTTTGTTCCACATCTCATTATGCTAATAAAGGGGAAAACTTGATTAACCTAGAAGAATTTAGACTTATCAATCACCTCATCTCAAAGTAAATTGGTATTGCAACGAAAATGCTTGGAAAATCTCTACCACATCAGAGACTTACCAAAAGCAACACTTGGACAGAAAACTAGATTTTGACAACAGAAGTAAAATACAGGCAGTTTACAAAGCATCTAACCATAGAACTGTATTTCTCTGCTTGTTACAGTACTAAACCCAAACTCTTCTTGTGAAAAAGCTGCTCATACAGAGCGTTTTTATGCAAGGGATATTATGTAAACAGCCAACCAATTCTTTTCAGTAAAGACTGGCATTTATTAGCAAAGCCTATTTATGAAATTCTAGAGATTAGACAGATACCCTGTGCCTGCAATTCAGAAAACTCTCAAACAAAAAAAAGACCTCAAAATTGGTATTACAGGCTAGAACAGAACATTGCAAAATACTGGAAAGAGGAAAGTGATAACGACTTCCTCATGAAGTGCTTGACAGCTATGACAAGCACCAAATACCACACAATTTCACAGATTACCAGATTGGTAACTTGAATCTCCACCTAAACAGATAATTTTAAAATATCTACAAACAACCTGACACATCTGGGAATGTTTTTGCCCATCTCCCAGTTTCTCATGCATTATAGATCCTGGTGAATAAAGGAAATATCATTTTAATAATCTTATTACAGTGAAAAAAAATGAAGTTCTAAACTGAACAGTGTCAACTCAACAAGACAAAAAGTGTCTGTAGCATTCGTGTGCTTCTCAGGAACAGCCAACTAAGATCTCAAGCCACTATCTCAATAGAGTAGTAAATAGCATTAACAAGTGGTGGTGTAAGCTGCATTCTGTATGACTGTACCAGTGCGTCATAGCCCTCTTCTGTAAATATTCACCTCTTGCAACAAACGGATCACTCAGTTCCCTGCACTGCTCCTTCTGTGGCCACTGTACTGACCACAATAACAAAACCAGAAACATATCAAATGAAACCAACGGGTAATTTTGCATACGTTACTGTAAAGTTTGACTAAAGAATGGTCTGTCCAATATATCCATATTTCCTTCCTTATCCCACTAATAGGATACTGCCATCGAAGGTGTTTGTCAATATTTTGTACAGTCAGCTGGTGCAAAGCGATTTAAATGGAGACAAACTTGCCATGGTGTAAACCGGGAAGAAACTGGTATCATTTGAAAAGTGAAGCTCTTTATACCCTTTTGCAGATATCTTCGTGCTTACCAGCTTCAGACAACAGGTGAGAAGGCAGAAAACAGAGCAGAGGTTAGACACAGCACTCCAAGAGTTTCATCCAGTCCCTGCAGACTGGAAGCACACGCCAACACCAGCCGGCACCAGCCTCTGCACGTGCCCCGCTCCCTTGCGCTGCCCGCAACACGAGGACAGAGAGCTAAGGGAGGAGGAGGGACACCAAGAGCGGTAGCCAAGCTTCCACAGAAATAAAATATATCCAGTTTCACTCCTCGCACCTAGCTGCACACTCTAGAAAATTCACCAAAATGTAAGGGTTGCCAGGCTGACTGGGATGTCTTTTTTTTTTTTTTTAAGAATTAAAAAAATAAAAAATAATATTGCTTAGGATGTTTTAGGATTATTATTGTTGGTTTTCCGTTCCCCTGCCTGCCAAACTTCACCATTTTGTGAGGCAGTATGCACTCAGAGAAATTACAAGGAACTTATTTTGTTTGCTTTTGGGGTTTCTGTCTAAAGTATATAAAACCCTCATGGAAAAAAACATTATCACTTTGTCTCTCTAACATGCAGCTTTTAAAGTGATTACAGGGACAGAGAAAAATCTATGGAAAAAATGTAGAAAATTGTATACTTTGAAGTAAAAATAGAAAATACTCAGCTGTACACTTTTAAGTCATTGTACTTTAAAAGTGTCATTCTAATTACCTGTTTTTTGGGAACTGTGCCAGTGCTAGCTGGAAAAAGCACTCTTACCTAGCTATCAGCTACAAAATAGAAAAAAAAATTGCAAGAATTATTGAGCTTTTGGAGTTTGGAATGATTGAGACCTAGTTAAAGGAACATATGCTACTTTGATTACATAGCAGCCTCTACTCCATGTACTCAAAGAAGAATACACTTTAATACAAGACTTTAATCAACATACTGAAAAATTAAATACAGTGTCCCTGTATCCTGCTTTGTTTGGGGGTGCACGTGCTGTCATAAACCAACATCTTGCACCTTCTAGAATTACGTATATTGATGTCAGTTTGTTGAAGTCCCACAATAGCTAAGAAGGTAAGGACATTAGTATAAAAGCAGCAAGACATCAAGAAGGCCACTGTACAGCAAATTACAGAAAATTTTAACTAATTGGTTTTTCATCAAGAGTTATTAATGTTAATGTGCAAGAGAGTATAGCCAAGTCAACAATCTACAAAATTTTGCCTAATTTCTTAGCCAGCTCAGGCCAAGGGTGTCTGTGATGACATTTCCCCCGTGCAAAGAGCATTCACAAACCCAGCAGAGCACTGCACGAGCCGGTGTGTCCCAGTGTTCCGGGGTATCCCAACACCGGTTCACATCCTGAAAGCAGCATAGCCTCAGGCTCAGCCTCAGCAGCAGCAGTTCGTGTAAGCACCACAGCTTCAGCAGGGCCATGAAGTTTGAGACCAGTGCTGCTACACCAGTAGGGATACAAGTCAGCCCGAATGAGCCCGGGTATCTTGGTCCCCACACTGCACAGCACAGCTTGGAGCTGTCAGAAAGGTTACTGCAAAATCCTGAGTGCTGCTACCAAACTGCCATCACACCAAGAGCACTACGGAGTTCACAAAGTGTAATACCCACTTATAAATACCCAGCATGTCAGAATTCAAGTAATTTTTTTCCTGTATCCCATATGCTCTAGCCAGTAAGCACTACAGTGCTACAAGAATCTCTCCAACTTCACTTTTCCTGTGCAGTTAGCTCAAAACTGTGTTGCAGCAAGACAGAACAAGCTAACACGAACAGGACACTGAAGACTGGTGTTGAGCTCGCTGCCTTGCGAGGGTGTCTTGTTTCTCATTTCTGCTCGCATCAGCTGGGGAAGCCCCCACTTCAGCTTCTCTTCGGCTGCCTTAAGCGTTCCTCCATGCAACGGGCAGGGCTTTTTACAATTCTATTTCTACATCCATTTTGCGTAACAGTCAGCTGGCTGAAGCTGTGTCCTAGAAATTCTCTACCCTTCTAAGCATGAAGATGCATTAGAGCTGAAATGCTATCAATAGTTGCTAGCCCTTCTTGCACATGAGGTGCAAGTCAGGTACGGCAGCACACAGACAGCAGGCCCGTCATCACTGACACCAGACAGCCAAAAACATCAACCCCATCTGGGCTTGGCACAGGCATAAAACTGCTTGTCTGATATGGCTGCTAGACCCCATGTTATGGTTCACAGAAGTTTTGTGCTTTCTTATGTTACCTGTAGAAAAAATGATGGTACATCACAAAGACAGAGCAGCATGGAAAAATGATGGCAGATCCGTTGTAAAGCCTTCAGTGCATTGTTGGCTTATCTAAGTTTTTTTAACAGATGTGAACCATCACAGCAAGCTTATCAGTTTTTCAGCACTTCATATCATATAGTCATGGGCTTTTTTGATCTGATCAGAGGAACCTTAAAGCCCAATAATACACTTTACGGTCAAGCCACAGCCCCACCACCCCATTTTAACTCCTTGGATCCAGGCCAGACTGCTTGGCTCGAAGGAGCATTAATCAATAGTCTTGAAACTGGAAGGGGTATAAGGTTTTGCTATGCGTAACTTCGAAAACCTGCTCTCCTAACAGATCCACAAAGCTCCTTTTAGTGTCATTACATGCATGCAGAGTAATTATGTTAATTCTGCTAATTAGTCAGTATGGGTAAAACTGTGGCCAAGCTCCAGTTTCCCGTCCCTTTCCCCATTATAAGCTATTAGAAACTCCAGAAAAAGACTCAACAACTCTTGGTAAAATTTGTTCCTGTTGGAAATGATCCAAGCCATTCTCCACAATTCCATTAAAGCACAGCAAACAAGGCTAGGCAGTAATGCATAACTGAAGTAGGCCTTATGCTGTCAACATGGATCAGATTCAGACTGGCTCCATTCCAGAATTATGCTTTTAAAAGCTTATTTAGTAACAAATTGCATAGAAGATAAACAAGCAATTAACCAATCTCCCAAGAAACTAACAATCAAAATACTCTGTGCTGAAGTATTAAACATATTAGGTTGTTGCCTTCATCTGTCACTTGGTTCCGCAGTACCTATCCTATCTGACTTTCAGCCAGAGCAAAGGCATAGTTAATTGACATAAGTGCACACCACCATTACTTAATTTTAAATTCCATGTTTTAAGTACACAGCAATATGCTGAAAGTAAAATGGAATACAGATCAAAGAATGAAAACTTACAGATTCCATATGTACTCAGAAGGTAGGTCCACAGATGTGCTGTTCACAAGTCCGAACGCACACCCAAACCGTATGGATTTACACCTGTGTGATATAAGTGACTTCAGAGTTACTACCTATCTCTGTCACCTTCACATCTATATTAGCTTTCATTACTTCAAAATTAATACGGGGCCAACCCCAATCACTTTGATCACATTGTTACATTAAAATCAAATATGAGATGAGGCAGCTCTGAGTTCAGTCACATCTCTGCACCTTGTAAATTTTCATTAGGTCAGGCAGATAGGTTGGAGCCTAGTTTTTTGTTTCTGTGTAAGTTAGGAATGAAATAGGCAGAGTTTAAGACAGTCACTTCTTAGTACGCTCAGAACAGGGCTTTATAAACCCAAGGTCACTGGGAAAATCTGAAGCAATTGTACAAAGCCCTTACTTGGCGTGCTTTCAAGGTGAACAGGACTCCAACTACAAAAGGTAATGGCAGACAAGAGTCAGAGAAGTGACATAATTCTGTCTAAGTCCACATAAAAAAGATTTCACAACTTTGGGCTCAGCTGTTTCAGGTTAAGATTACCACGCAAGTGCCCCAGTCAGAAAATATATTTGCCACATAGTGCCTGGCCGGTGATGCATGACACATCTCTGACTTTTCCTTACAAAGTATCAGCTACCTTAGCCTACATATCTGGATTTTCAATGCATTTTTGTACATCTGCCTCCTTCTATTGGACATCTCACTTCCTCCTTTCCACAGCTGTGCTACGACTGAACGTGAGCTTTTTCAAAAATCCCTCATGTATCACTTCCAGGTGTGAGCTTGTCTCCTCCTCCTGTTTCAAAGTCATATGGCACTGAGCTATCTGAATTATTCCAATACATCTTTACTTGCCTCTTTGATCAAGCTGTTGTTCACAGGTACATGCTATTATGGCTCTTGGTTGTCAATTTATCATCAAATTTCAACAGCTCTACTTATTTTTTTAAAAAAACAATGAGTCCTGAAAATTATTATCAGGAAGGCAGAGCCACAGGGAGTCTGGATACGGTGGTCTTTGGAGCTTCCCTTTTGGTGCTCCACATAGTTTCCTCCAAGTCAGCTGTTGGAGCTCCGTCCTTATCTGACAGCCACTCTGGATGGAGACATCTGCCAGTCGTCTTTGTCAAGGTTCTGAACCAAGGTGAACTCATCTTCCTGCCTAAATCTCTCAGTTTAGACCGAGGCAACCTGTTGTGGGGACAAGTAAGCCCCACTCAACGGCACGCTGTACCTTCTGACTTCCCTGCATCCTGAGCAGGAGCCTAACCCCACACACTTTCAAACATACACCAACTCCAAGATGGGTTCATACTCGCTCCTAGACACCTCGTGCTATTTAACTAGACACCAGTGATGTTTGTCAAGAAGTCTCAAAGCACTCTTCATAAAGCAGGAATGCAGGCTGTCATCTTAAAGGATTGCTGGGATGAGGGCGACCAGGCAGTGATAATAGTACGCTTTAGCCCCGGGTGTTGGAAAGGGGGCATCCTGCTCTGCACAAGCATTCAGTTGAACCAAGGAGCTATGAACAAGTACTGACCAGCATGATCTATTCGAGTTGTCAAGTTTGACAGCAAATACAGGGTCTTGGGAAGCATGATGAAGGCTGCCAGCTGACACCTTTGGCCTGTCTCAGGGGCAGCTTTCTGCTAAACGATGCTGGCATAAAATAATAGAAATCCTGCAGCACAAGAAACAGTGGCAGATAGGTCACAGCATGCCCATGGTACAAAACTCAGAAGCAGGACAAGTGTCTGGTAAGTGTTGTGAAAGGCCGTGATATAGGCATTGGGTCTGACCACATCTGAGGCAGTTGGCAGAACAAGTCATGCACACATTACCCATTTTTGTTACTATTCTTTCCTGTCTGCAAAATCCTTACAAAGCAAACAGTAGCACCATGAATACACTATAGTTACTAGGAACATTCCAGATATTTATCTTATGTACTAGAATGGCTGAGGTACAAATGTGCATCACTCAGGTGGGATACAGGCAGCATATCCCCATTCAGCGACAGACTTCATACATGCCCTAGACCAACACAGTCATTCTGGAAAGTGGGACTACATCCATCTGCAAAGTCAGAATAGTAATACTTCTGCAGGGGTACTACAACCATAATGGTCTGATGTATATGCAGAGCAACTGAAGCTCTGTGATAAGGGGATCATACCTTAAAGTAAATGGGAAGGCAGCGCATCTATGTGTTCATACACATCCAAGTGAATGACAGCACAATTCACTCAGCAGCTCTACAGCAATGTCATTTGCCCATGTTTTCCTCACATATATCTTTGCTATATATTATTCACTGACAAGCATGCAGCTGAAGAAACAGTATAGGTGCAGCAAATGCAAGAGAACATCTCTGAGAAGGGCTACAACACAGCAACACCAGAGAAGCTGTTCATATATCTGTTACACTCACTCTGACTTCTGCCAGGTAGTAGCAGGAGCACAGTTAAGCAAATCTTTCAATACATCATTGTCTTGTCCACTTGAAGCCAACACACACAAAGTGTTCTTCTTGTCTTCCTACTAAGTATTGCTGGGCCTTTCAATGCACCATGCCTGCACATCAGAATTCAATGGGATAATATAGACAAGAACAAACAATGAAAACTCTGAAACTTTACAACTGTATGAAGATTTCCCGCATGCTAACGTTGGCCTCAGCAACAGTAAGGGAGCAATTTTTACATGGCAATGAACCGTTCCTCTGATACAAAAGCACGAAGCACTCTTCTTCTAAATCAGGCACATAAGTCGTACCTTCATCCCACTAACCTTTTCCTCAGGAAAACGTGCACTGTTGTCTATAACCGAATAACTAAAAAATTCTGAATTTAGGACAAAATTATTTTTTATCACTTACTTTCTAACCCAGCACAGCACCACACTGCCTTACACAAATCTGTTTCTCTCCTCTTATTAAGTGGCACAGAACACTTTGCCAAGTTGCAATGTATAAAAGTGAGACCTGCTGAACATACCCACAAGAAGTAGTGGCATGACAGCTTTCCATCTTCAGAATAGAAGGCAGATACGTGCATGCAGGCTGCAGGAAAACACAGTTTACCAGAATCATCAGCAAATCCTTGACTATACATAGGGCTTGAATTTCCACATTGCAGAGGAACCGTTTCTGTAAACGGGTGTTCTGACATCAGTCTAACTTACTAACAGAGGGCTGTTCTTGTCATTACCAAGTACACAACAGAATAACACAGTCTACTTTTGCAGAGCAATTGCAAAGATGAAAAGCCTGCTCTTACCAAAAAAAAAAAAAAAAAAAAAAAAAAAAAAACTCANAAAAAAAAAAAAAAGCCTGCAATTGTATATCATTATATTCTGCAATAGGGTGGTCGTATTTCTACAACTCCCAAATTGGAGTGATAGAAATTTTTCAAGAATATGTCAAAATATTTTTTCTTAATGTTTTTTCATGCATTTGTTTGGCCATCTTTCAAACAGCTCTACCACATTACACTGTACAAACAGAACTAAAATACGGATCCAATCCTGCAACTCTTTCTTGCTTGTATAATTCCTCAAATTACCCCACTATAGGAACTGAATCTCTCCTTCTCCCAACCACATATGCTCTCCTAGATTCCTTCTGCTGCTCATGTCCTCACACATTGCCCCAGTCATTGTTCACTCTTGTTGTTCCTTATGTATCCTAATAGAAAATACATAATATGCTTACATAATGAACACGTGTAAATGAGCAAGTATACATATGTTAATATTTGCACCAAATGCTGTACACTCTTACCAATATCAAGAACTGAATCCTTGCAGCTAACTGCTTTTCATCTTAAATATCTTCAGTATACGTTACTTGTCAATTATCCTGATACTTAATATCCTCTAAAGACAAAGGAATGCATTTTGTTTCTGTGTTTAGTTTCACAGGAGAGAAATAATATGTCGGGCCCTCTTTCCATTAGCAGTTATCACCATCCCATGCTGTGAGAGCATAGCTACCTTTCAAAATGCTCTTGCCACAACAATTGTGTGAAACTGCCTTTTGCTGATTAGGGAAGGGACTGAATTCATCACACAGTCAGAGTTAACTCTTACACACAATTTCACCCACATAACTAATACCTACTTATCTTGGACTTGGATTTTTCATAAAATTACAAACAACATTTCTAAAGTTTCAGACAGTACTTTCACCAAAACAGGAATCCTACAAGAATAAGTTTATATGCAAATGGTTTGAATAAACAAGTCTGTAAAAAAACCAGTAGAAGAAAAGTATTTTATAGGAGAGAAATATCAGTCAGTCACAGGACATGGGAATAGAGATCTATATTCATCTAGTTTTTGCCAATTGCATACACAAATTTCTATAAAATTAGTGTGTCTTTTCACACAGAAGAGTATATCTATGGAAATCACACTGGTTCTTAAACACCTGAATTTTACATTCAGATACCCATTTGCATAGTTAGAGGTCACAACACATGAGCTTGGCCACACAACAATATTACTCCAGCTTGACTTCTACTACCTTTGAACCAGCAAACAGCTAAGCAGTCTTTCACCTTCTACTAATTTACTGCAGCAAGTACTTTCCTTCTCCTGCTCTGCTACCCTTATGCTCACAAGTTGCTCTCAGCTGCTAACAAGTTTTGTTTTTTTTTTTTTTAAAAAAGGAGCAATAAAATAAGTTTTTTATACTTGGAAATCCCCCATATTTCCAAAAAACATATTTCTAAAACATATGGTGTACATACAGTTAAAAGAAACAAATAATGCTGACAAACACATCTTGAATTCCAGAACATTAAAATGAGATTTAATGCAGTGTCACTCCATTGTAACAGAATGTAGAAGAAAATAAATCATGACAGCCTTTTAAAATATTTTAAATTTATGTTTTATATTGCATGTTCAAACCTTACCAGTTTTCAAAATCTAAGGATTTTCAGCATGCTAGGGATCTGCAGAGAAAATGCTCCAGTGGCAGGCCAGTTTTTTTAGAAAGGCTCTTTCCTCAGTACACAAGTCAAAAAGCTGCTATTGCTGATAAGAGGTAGCCTGATCTATCAAACCTCCTAGCAAGCAAAGCCAAGCCTTTCCCTTCCTCCTCTCATCCAGAAGTCTAACAATCTTTGATTTCAATGTTGGGAAGATGTTTACTCCTTTTCCCAGGCAACTTATTTCTCCCCCCACTCTTTCCTAGGCTATAAGTGAAGTGGTGCCTATGGCCAACTACTGCCCAAGAAGTTGACCAGCAAGGCTGAGATCCAGGACCTTAGCCACCTTCTGAAGCTCTCCTGCTCCCAACTGCACTTGCTGTCCTGGAGACCCCACGCTCCTCGTGTCCTCACGCGTTGCCCCAGCTCTTACTCGCTCCTGTTGTTCCTCAGCTGTCATTACCTCCTTTCCACTTCTTCATCACCACAGCTCCCAGGCTCTGAGACCCCAATTTTACAGGTGATTTCTGAGAACGTGAGGAGACGAGAGTGGGATATTCTTATCTCCATTCCCTCTATCACACTCTCTCGCTTATCTCGTACCTGGCTGATGGGAATGTTCCTCTGCAGATTCCCCTGCACTAGTACCTCACCTGCTGATAGGAAAAAAATGAGTTTAAGTACAGGTTTCAGTATGAGTGAGGACAATGTTTAATAGGGATATTTTTCCTACTTTTAGCGACACTGCCAATGTCAAAGACCAAAATTTAATAAGTGACAAATGCCTACTGATTTTGAGACAAATTTTCTTTCTCTTCACACATACACTTTTGCCTTTTTTCATAGGCTGAAACAAGAATTTTTGAAATAAGCTGTTGTGGGTGATGGGAGAAAGTATCTATTGACTCCATTGCAACTATAGAAAAAGTTTATATATACATGCACTTATAAAAATCAACACCACTGCAATTAGCAAAAGAAATGCAGATGTTCCTTATGGCAATAAAGTTAGCTATTTGGATACTATTAGAATTAACATCTAGTGAAACCACCCTGCTGGGACCATGGTTAAAGAAATACTACCTACTCAGCACACTTCATCCTGAGAAATGCCAATGCTTTAATACTATCAACAGAAACCAAAATATAATATCAAGACTGTAACACTCACCACTGTAGGATGATGCTCTACGGACAGAAAGAGAATCAAACATTTAACAATGCATGGAAACTTCATTACTGTGTTTTAGGTAAAGAATAATTCGGTAAAGAATAACCTAACAAAACAGCAACATAACTCCTCGCACTGGAAATGAAGTAACACACAAGGACTGGCACCTTATTTTCAGTTTTTCAGTGCACTCTGACATGCTTTGAAGTCTTACAAATACTGTTTTCTTGACTGAAAATGAAGCCTTCTGAACTTCTTACCATCTCATTTCTTATCAATACGAAAAGGAACAAGGTATTTCAGATGTGATTGCTCAAAGATAGCTGCCTGTGACTGCATTTAGAACTGTGAAAAATCGAATTGTCTAAATCCCATGAAAAGTGGTTTGGTTGGGTTTTTATCTAGTAATCTAGCAACTGAGACAAAAGTGTCTTTTGATTTAGAACTCTAAATGTGAAGATTTGGTTCTCAGAATTGTTAAAAATATACAACTGTCACTGAAGTAAACTATCACAGGGTCATGGGGCGGGGAGTCGTGTGTCCCATTATAGTAAGTTATCAAACTTGGCTTCTTCTCATTTGGGAGTGAAATAAACACATGATTCATCTTTAAAGCAAAGTAAGTTCTGAAAAACAGGGGGAAAGAAACCCCAAGCTCCGCAGTACTTGTCTCATGACATCTCTCGAAAGAGTGTTTTGATTTCAGCAGAGAAGATGGTTTTATTCTCTGAAAAGATGACTTCCAACTCCTGCATTACTAATACTGTCAATACACAGTACTCATTGGGTAACACCAACTCAAGAAGAAACCAATTTTTAATTTATCATTTGCTACATTCCAAAAGATTTGTTAGAAGATCATGCCTTTTCTATACAAACTTGCATTATATATGAATAACATGATATTTAAATGAAATTTTAATACAACAAAAAATAATCTGACTGCTACCCTTCAGAACACCTTTGAGATCTGTCTCTCTCAAAATGCTGGTAAAGCCTTACGGGTATTCTAAACCATTTCATTTAATGTAATCCCTTTTACATGGTTCTGCTCTGTTCTATTACAATCTTAACAGTTTCCATGGGAGCAGCCAGGGGATAGAATTGCCTTGGGCATATCAAGACTTGTTTCTCCATCAGTGCCTCAGAGGACAGTCACTTGCTACTGCTATTGCATGTTTCTTTGCTAAATTACAACAACATTCAGTATGGAATTGCTGAGATTAAGACAGGCAAATTATCATAAAGGAGTTCAACTTCCTAGAAAGTTGTCTAGAAGTGTCTTACTGGTTCCACCCAAGTAAGTATTACTGATTTTTAGAGGTGCATTAATTCAGAAAAATAACTAGCCAGAACTTCCCATTAATTCTAATCCAAAGCCACAAATAAAACTCCTTTTTAAAAGTAATGGACTTTATTTCACTGACTAGTGAAACATTTTACCTGACAGTACATTCACAAAAAGATTCTGCAAGTCGTCTGCTTGACTCCCAGCAACTATCACAATAATTATTGCAAAAGAAAGCCTTATTGGTAGATATTAATAAAACAAAGCCACAGTATGTATGCAGGATTAAAGCCTATATCTTTGCAGCTGAGAGGTTTATGTTTTATTTCAAGCAATGGCGTAGTAGTCCTGTTCCAACACCCTTTCTGTCTACACAAGTTTAAGTTATTTGATATAGATTTTTAAAATAAAATACAAACTGAACAACAGACTTAAAAGCTTAATTAAGCTTAAAAAGCTTAATATGCAAGGCTCAGTTTGTGCATGTGTTCTTTCTGAAAAAGTAAGAGAATAACACATGCACATACACTAATGAGAATCTTATCAAGAAGCTACTGTAAAAACTCTTATTCCAAGGTTTACCTACAAAGCACAGTATAGATCAGCTTTTCTGAAACTGGAGCTCCAAGTAGGCTGCAATCACACAATCATTCTCTGATTTACTACTTTTGGTATCACACCATTGGATTCTTTGGAGATCTCACTACAGAAACAGAGCCACATGTGTGAATTAAACACAAAGAGTTTCATTGTTCAGTTAAAAAAAAAAGTTTTAAAAATCTAAAACTCAGAGATAACTATGCATTTGTATGTTTAAATGTTTTAAAAAACTCAGATAAAATTCTGACATCAATAATGGCCACATCCATGCTGATTTTTCAGATCTACTTGAGACTAGACTCCAGACAGTATATCGTTCAGAACTAGTTCTAGTAACTTAGTTCCATGCAAACACATCCAGTTGAAAATGCACCATGGAAAATATGCCAGAAAGTCTAATGATAAAATGATGAGTAGAACTAAAAGACCTAATAAAAACCAACAAGGAAGGAAATTTTTTCAAACACAAAGTAGATGCATTTTTAGATGCATTTGTTAGATGCTAGTTCAATATTTGCAGCAGAACAATCTTTACTTGCAAGTCAAGCAAACTGCAGAGGGGATGAAGTATGTTCTCAGACTTTACTGATTAGTTATGTCAAATTTGAAGGTAATGCTGGGTGCCAGCTTGGCCCTGCATTTTTTCTTAGTGGTATTGACAAGGAAAACTGTTCCTAGCTGTGCAACCTCAGAGGTAGTTTTCTGAACTTTCCTTTGAGTGATGGTTTATGACCTTGGCCAGTTCAAAAGTTGCATCTTATCGGAGAAGTCAGCCACCTCTAAAAATGGTAACGTCTCATGTCTCAGAGAAAATACTAAGTTAACAAGGAACAAACTTCATGAACAATGTTGTAGTCTGAGCCCAAACTTTGGTTATGCTGTCCATCTCATTGGTCTTAGTCTTATCAGAACTCAGTTTGGGGGGCCTGGCACATATGCGTTGTTGTATATTGGCACTGGAAGTGTTTTTTGATTGAGATGGGGATATGTGAGGATATGGGGAAAAGGATTAATGACAGCTGAGAATCAAGAGTCTTAAAAAAATCAGATACGAAGTTTTTTTATACAATTTGCTTTGGATATTTTTATAAAATCAGCTTCAACTCAAGTTTAAAAGCAAAAAATATGGTTCAAAGCAACAAAGCTTTTAAAATCTGAAAAATGTCTTAGTCGTTCTACATTATCTTTCTTGCATGCAATTTTTTAAGTGTTTAAATAAAAAAAGGATGTAAAGAAAGATTTTTACTTTACCATTTAAGTCCAAGAAGTTTTTAAAAGGCTTATAGAGAAAATCTTGTAACAGAAAGGTTATCGCTACACCACTAAATATAACAGACCAGTGACTCCTTTTGCACTGCTCAGTTTGTACCTACATGGCTGCACTGTCCACCACTCAAAACATCCCACAACAGCCAGAGCCCAGCTTCCCACTGGAAATAACCCTCACAAGAACCGTGCCCAGGAGGCAGCTGGAAGAGCGTTAGTTGGCAGGAATCAAACAACATGCTGATGAACAGTATAAAAGCTGGTCCTCAAAGGCCATTCTTTTCTTTAGCAGTGAAGGCATAATTAAAGATTCTTTGCAACATTCAGTATTAATGCAAGACTCCAAATAACACTAATACAATCAATGCAATGAATTGAGAATAATGTCCATTACCAGCTTATTCATCTACTCATTTTCTTGAAACTACTTGATGTTTAAAACAAAAAAAACAAAAAAACCCCACCACCACCCCACCAAATTACATTTTACTAGTTTTATTAGATGTTCTTTTGGCACAGCAAAAATCCAGATGATGATATATTTTAATTTTTAAATGTACTCATTTCATGGAAAGTCTTTGAATCTTTTTTCACTTTTAATCAGTCATTCTATATTATCATCTCCAGCTTCAAATTTTTTTGATTCATAATTAGCACAAAATAAACTCTCTATAACTGAACAGAATTTCAATGAAAATGAAGATTTCCTTCATTTGGAGATACTTTAAGAGTGAGCAGTGAACTCAGATGATCAGCAATTGCATTATTTCTGGCAGTCTCCTGTACTAAGCCTAGAACACTGTCATAAGTTAAGGGTTCACCTAATTTTGGAATTAAGCAAAGGGGTGAAAGGCAGGAAGAGGAGAGGTGACAAACCAAAAGGTACCAAATTCTTCATAATAGCAAAATTTTGGCCAACAACGTGCTTTTGTCATCTTCTGATAAGATGACTTCAATGCCTTATTACAGAGTATTCACATTTAAATCGGCAGGGGGAGGAAATCAATAGAAACTAAACCAGTGGTGGACATGCTAAATATTTTCTATTTTCTTTTTCCCATGAAGAGCAGCCATTTGAAAATACTAAGCAGCACCAGTGTCAGTAATTTTTAGCATGTCACAACAAGGTCAATATGTTACTAACTTTACAATTCTTTGGGTAATAGATTAGACATGTTGATGCAGCTTTTGGTTCATTTGGTATCACCCTCATTATGGCTTTAGCTGGCACAGGGGATCAATATTTCTGAAGATTACGCTACTCCTGAACAGACAGAAGGGCATATTGTTTATTTGGCTGCCTGGTGATTTCTGACACGGGAGCCTATCAATTATACTACGAGATGAAAACCAGTGCCAACTAAAAGGACTCCTAACAGAACACCGCAATATGGTTACTCAAGAGCTGATTATTCCGGAGCAATCAAAATATTAAACCTAGCAAATAAGATTTAATCTGAGGCTGGTTCTATAGCAATCTCTGCTTTTTTTAACCTTGCAAGACTACTTGTCACTTACTTTAAATATTCATTTTATAAGGTGGTGCAGGATTTCCCAGTATCTACATGATTTCAGTTGCCAACAGTTAAAGCCTTTGGCAAAAATTATCCATTTAAGCAAATACAACATCTAGGCAGGAGATGGAATTACATTACTTTCCTACAGCTAGCTATGTTCTTGCCCAGTGTGTCCATTATTGTCCAGAAGCTTTTACAAGCACCATTACCCTAGACCCTTTAAAAACTGTCTGTAATGCAAGGTTAAATCTCTCAACTGCATTAAATCTCAATTCAATCCACCTCATTGTTATTACACATGCATCACTATTACAGACACTCATTTGTGTATCTATAGTTAAAACTAAGTTGTGGTTTTATAGCAAATACCAGTGCAGAAATTTGATCTGAGTCCAAAAATGTCTGCTGGGATCATCTGGATTCCTCTGTCCAGTCAGGAGCAGCCATAACATTTTATTAAAATGAAAGGATGTTTTGTAAATATATCCTTTTCCCTACTGCCCTATCCCTTGCAATCAAAACCATGTTCACCCACCAGCTGAGATAGGGAGAATATTCTGAAGCCAGTTGAAAAAGAAACCTTAGATGTATATAGGGTAGAAGAGAAGAGACAGGATGAAACAGCCTAATCCAAGTCATAGACTTCTAGGAGTGAGGTCATCTGTATGGCAATACTTAACATCAAGCCTTTCCTCTGCATCTCTGGTGACATTTGAAGATCTTTTAATACACCTATGATATATAATAAGCTGCATCTTGTGCATTCTAATAAATGCCATGAAGGCCAATTAAGGCTTTCTACATATGGAAAAAGTGTAAAGACATCTGTCTTTAGAGTACAGAAACACCAGTGAGGAATCAATACAATGGACAGGACAGCATCTGTTTTATTTCTCAGCTTGAAACTAATATCTGCTCAAAATGGCACTGATTGGTAGGATCATGGAGAATCCTCTGGAAGGAGGAGCAGATTATTTCTGCTCCAGAGAGTATGCTGAGGAATAAGGCCTTTTTAGATCAGGATGAGGCACACGGAGTTTGAGATGGGAAGAGGCAGAGAAAGAGACTGAGGGTGCAAAAAGCCATCAGCATAGTAGAGACTAAGACATTTCTGAGCGGAACAGGAAAGAAACATCCAACCAGGTCCTTCCTGGTGGGCAACACAGAAGAGGAACACACAGGCTTTGCTGCAACACAAAAGACCTTAAAGATAGGTCCAACCACAGGAGACAGGACAGAGGGAAAGTTATTTCTAAACATTTTTTGTTTTCTTACCTATTCTTTTATTTTGAAGTTAACTATTAAATTTTTCCTCCTAATAAAAGCTTTTCTAAAAGCTATTTCTACAGTCATACAATTCAGGTTGGAAGGGCCACAGGTATTTTTTGAGAAGCCTCACTGTAAGGCAAAATAGACCCACCTCAGATCAATGGCTAAACGTGGATTCTCAGTCAGAAAAAAAAATCCAAAACGTATTTTCAACAATATAAGCATAAGATTCGTATGCTCTAACTTGATACTTGATTCAGATGCACTAACTTGAACCCTCTAACTTTGTTTACTAGATAGTTTGAAGGAAAACTCCTGTTAAAGAAATATCATAATCATCGATTAGGTCCTGGACTTAATACAATGAAATCAGTTTTCTTGTAAAAGCAATAAATACAGTGGTTAGGCAAGTTCTTTGGATAGGCTTATTTTCCTCCTCTCATTGCACCATACTGGAAATTTTTTATCACCTATTGCCTGTTGTGTCAGTCACACATAATTTAACTCAAACCTTCCTGTTTCTGTCTGAGAACTCTCCATTTGGCCACGATTCTTACCAAACTGACCACAAAAGTGGGCAAGGAGCAAACGTTGTTTCACTATAATTTTACAGTGTAGAAGCAGAAGCATCAATATACTTTACAACTGCTTTCTTTTACAGAACCTTTTGTTGGAACATGTTTACAACTTTGGCCAAAACTGTCGGATTTATTCTTTCAACAGTAAAAGCGTGCTTTTGAAAAGAGGAAAGGAAACTGTTCAAGGAGTTTTCAAATTAAAAGCTCTGACTTAAAATGGTTTGCAAGTTTACCCTTTTTAGCTGTACCTAAAAATCAAGTGTTATGAAATTAAATGTTCATCAAACGTTTGAATGGATCTTCAAAGCAGACATCAAGGGATGCAGAAGCATTTTCTGATAAAGGGCATTACTTCTCAACACACAGCAACAGTCAACATTGCGTGTTAGAAAAAGAGGACAACATTTCTAAATAAGTTGTGGGGGCAAGTTTTCTACAGATGTGCTTTATGCTACAATCCCATTCATCAATGTTCATCTACTATTAAGAAATAACATTTATCAGGGCTTGTTTGCTGTTCATCACTATGTGGTAAGAATAGAAAGAAAAATAAGCAGCGGCAGAAATGCATAGGAGCAGCCTTCACTCCCATTCTTTTATCAACACAGTGACAGCTAACCAGGTGCAAAAACCTCCTTGAAAATTATTGCATCTGCATGTCCTGGAATCACAGCGGGAGTTTTTGTTAAGGTGATAGCCTTTCAAAACTAAGATTCCAGACAATTGGTCTGTCATGTTGTTTGCTTTAGACAGCAAGTAACAGAGCTGCCAAACAAGCTAGAATATGCAGCCCTTGGGGGACCGAGTGCAAGCTCTGGGGTTTGTTAGTTTCTAAATAGGGTTATTACAAACAACAACAACCAAAAAAAAAACCCCAACAAAAAAACCACTTTTGAGTTCCTCAATAATTTCTTTTGGTTAGCTTGGAAACCACCAGGAGTGCTCAAAACTACATAGAGATAAATTTTTTTGCCTTATTTTCTTATATAGTACTTCACTGAACAGATGCCCCCCCTCAGTTAGGCTATTTATGGAGTAAGACAAAACACATGGTAAGGGCAGCAAAACATGTTTGTTGGTCACCAAAATACACAAGGACTCTCCTAAGTGCAGGAATACCTTGCCTGTTTCTGAAAAGATGAGCCAGGTTTTACAGTTTTGCTGACTGTTTCTAGGAGGTCTTCACTTCTGGTTCCCCCAACCTTCTGTTCCTTTCCATTGCCAGGAAGCTCATTCTGTGAATTCCTAGGGTTAGTCCCTTTTACCTCGTCACATATCTTAAGGATGGCAGAAGCAGAGCAGCTGGGATATTAATGGAGCGCTAAGTAGAACAGCGGGAAGGTAAACGGAGCAGCAGCCAGCAAACAAACGAAAGTTGAGGGAAAAACCTTGGTGAATCACTGCTTTCCCTCCTTAGCAGTGAACTACATGAAAGTGAACTGAAAAATTACTTATTTGTTAAAACCCACATGGCATAATGGATGTAGGAGCTGAAGGAGAGCAGGCTCTTCAGATTTGTTAAAGATGTATTGTCTAAGCAGAGGGCATCAATATATTCTATCTATCCTTTTAAATTTACTGTGGGATAGTCAGGAATCAGAAAAAAAAATCATCTGCATCTTTATTTCACACAGTCTCTATCACAATATGCAAAGTCTCTCCTGTTTATCTTTTCCCAAGGTATGAACTAATGATTATTTCAAGGGACAAAAACCCTCAAACAGCAGAGCCAAATAAATAACTTGCAAAAAATGTGTCCAATTCTCTTGCCATGAAGACTTCATTACTTATAGGTTTGAAGTAGTTTTTAACAGAAACAACAGCAGCATCAAAATTAAGTAGTTGTAGGTGGATGTTTTCCCTCTTTCAGCTGTAAAAATAGATTCTGGCTTTTTTATATTCTCTGAATTTTTGAAACTGAGAGGTGGGTTTGATATATTTTCATAATTGCTTCTGGACATTATGCCAAAGTTTAGGGTTTTAAAAATAACCAAAAGGCTTACAACTAAAACTTTTCAGTTCCTACGTACAGTTGCTACTGTATTCTTTTTACACATCATTACATATCTGAGCCTCTTTTGACATTGCTCCAGCAGAGACAAGTGCTACCTGTCCAATGAATACCTGTCTTCCTCCTTCTCTTCCACTTTCAAAGAGACAAATGCATGTAAAGTTTTCCAGGTGCTAGCATTGTTAGCTTTTGTTTTATCTGTAAGTGTGCAGTGACTAGCATTGAAATCTGTAAAGTTCAACTAACATATCACTGTTCAATGCAAGACCATATAAAATGAGAAGATGTTTTAATTTTAAGAAATAATTTACTCACTCATTTTTTCATAGTCAAATGCTCACAAGGATGAAGATGCACGTATCCAAGTAGTCTGTGCAAAATGACTTGTAGCAAGCACGGAGATTGAGGAACATCAACAGCCACCGAATTCTTAGTGCGTCTTCTGGGTCCCTCATAGGCTGACAACATGTGGGCTTTTGGATGTAACTTTTGTTCAGTTTATGACTTGACACTGACTGCAAACTTTTAATCCTGTGCCACCTCTATAACTCATTAAACAACATGTATTCACCCTTTGTAACTTCTTTTCTACCTATAGCCTGTCCTTTGCTTTAAACTTCCTTTTGTTTCCCTAAACTGAATATTACTGAGAAAATGCATGGAGATGTGCTATGATTTTAATAAAATACTGACCTAGATGCCATCAACACATGTAATGCTTTTATCTGTTCTTTCACCATTTCCTTTGGTGCTTTCACACCCAAACATTCCCATTCATACTTTATTTATACCAACAGTAACATTTCTATTGCATATTTCTATAATCCTTTCACTTGAGCCTTAGTCTAATCACATCCTGTAACTTCTGCTTCACTCATATGACTCTATGGAGAATCGATGTCATTCTTTCCAGACTGAAGCCCTGAAGCAAAGATTAAAGTCTGTCACACCGCAGCAAATATGAGATATCTAGAGACTTTCACTTTCTCAGAATGATACTAAACCTAACTGTAGTTCTTAACAAAATCACCTCTTTCAAGATCAAGTTTGTGAATGATGCTAAATGGAGGGGAACAGTCAACATATTGGAAGGCAGGGCTGCCTTCCCAAGACCCTGAATATCCCTGCATGCTGAAAAAATAATTCTACAGAAACATCAGGAAGTTCAACAATGGCAAACGCAAAATCCTGCATCAGGAAGCAACGCAAAAGGCTGAGGATATCTGGCTGCGGAGCAGCTTTGCAGAAAAGGACCTAGGTGTCTTGGTGAACAAAAAGCTGAGTATGAGTCTATAGCATGGCTTTAGAGCAAAGAGGGCTAACCACGTACTGAACTGCCTTAGCAAGATCAAAGCCAGCAGGTCACGGGAATTTCCCCTCAATTCAGAAGCTGTGAGACTGTATCTGGAGCACTGTGTCCACGTTTGGGCTTCCCAGTCAAGAAAGGTATCGGCATACTGCAGCAGGTCCAGCACAGGACAGCCAACATGATTAGGAGGCTGCACCATACTATTTGTGAGAAGGGGCTGACAGAGCTGGGGTTGTTCAGTCTGAAAAAGGGACTGTTACAGGTATGGGTGTGAGGTATGTGTGTAAATTTGACAATTGTACCTAAGAGGTTAAAGCCACAGGTGTCTGCTTATCTCTTATGCAAACATTATGAATGGAGATCTGCAAGATTATTATGAGAAGCCGCTGAAGGAGGGAGTCTTACAGAAGCAGGACAGCCCCATTTTGGCTAGAGAATGCGGAATAAACACATAGATGGTTTCTACACAGAATCTTGAAGGCCATGGTGCCCAGAGTGAGAACTTTGGCTTCATTATATGTGAAATGAATACTAAAGTTCATATCCTTAAATATGATAATGAGCTAAAAGGAGATCATGCCAAACATACATGACTCTAGCACTCAACTCCACCCAAATCATGTTACAAGTCACCCCTGGGAAGGAACAGCCAAGGTTGAGGTACAAAGGGTATTGAGGAAGTTACCCCTGGGGGGGAGACAAGAGATTGAAGACACAGAAGAGGCAGTTGATGGGCTGTGCTCCTTCTCCACCCGAGGTAGGGATGCCTTCCAGGTAAGCATTGTGCCTTCACCTTTTGGTGAAGAATACCTGGGATAGCATTTGGCTGGCATTATAATCATATATTAGCACTACAACAGTAAGTGCATTTATCAATGGCAATTCTGAACTCTTTATATCTGTCACTTTACTAAACTTTCACTGACTCAGTTTTGCAAAGCTGAAACAGGTAGAAAGTCCTTTAGGGGCCTCTGACAGGCAAACATTGACTCTGATATGTGGCTACACATAATCCTTTAGACATGAACCATTGACCAAGTCTGGACCTAGCTGCACCTAGACTCCCCTCTGAGAAGGAGTTTAGAAAGCAAGGGGGTCCTCTCTGAACCTCGTGACTCAACAGGAGGGCCTCCCTCAGTCACACATCAGACTCATATCCTTTACGTGACAGTGTATCTTACTTCCCTCTTCAAACACATCCTAATGGAAAGTATAGATGAAGATGGATGGAGCCAGACTCCTCTCAGAAGTACATAGTGACAGAATGAGAAGCAACACATACAAGTTACAACATGGAAAATTCCAATCCAGTTTCAGGTAAAAACTTTTAACTGTGATGGTGCTCAAACACTGAACAGGAGCCCAGAGCAGTGGTGTTATTCCCATCCTTGGAGATATTCAGCATTCGACTGGACAGAGCATCAAGCAACTGATATAATGTGACCCTGTTTTGTCCCTTCCAAAAGCAATTGTTCTATGAATACTAAAGAAGTCTCTGCAATAAAATTGCTCCCTGTAGTCTTATTCATATGAATGATAATCTGGCAGAAGAATACGGGTAGAAAGCTTTGGTTGAAAACAGTAATCATTTGGTAACAGAAAAAAAAAATCCAGTTACCTAATTTGTGTCAAACACATATAGATTCATGGCCACACTACTTTTGAAGTCAATTAGCACTTTTTCAGATATTTTCCAAAGTCTGCACTTCAATCTCTACTGTCTATCTTCTGTCACACAACTACAAGATGCTTTCTTTTTAACAAAAAAGTTACAGAGGAAAAAATGTCTTGTTTAATGAAGACTTCAAAGTTAAATTGAGTTTCCAGGGGGAAAAAAGTTGACAGTTCTCCACCTATATCCAGCCCATTTTTACTTCCAGGGATGCATATGAGTGTGCCCATGTACCTGTAACAGGTTCCAGGAAGGGGAACTACAGAATTATTATCCTGTTGCTTTAGTCTCAAACATGGCTTCTAAACACCCTCTTATTCCTAGATTAGTATTTTCTGTGAATGCTGACTAGTTGCTATTTGGCTAAAATGTCAAAAGCCTTCATTATAAGAATCTAAAAGTGTGTATTTTCCCAGTAGGGCAACAGTTACTCATAGAAAATAGATTTCAAACTCTAATAACCTTGTTTTTATCAGATAGTATTAGGAAACAACCAGTTCTGACTTCTCTGCTGTGTTTTGGACTTGTAATACTCCTTACTCTGTTTTAAGATAGAATAGCTTCAGGGGCTATTTTAAATTTATGCAACTCATACTAGTTATAAGAGTGAAATTAATTTTCCCTATTTTTAAGCAACCAAATCAAGAGTGTAAGTCAGTCCATCAATTAGTATCTTTTCCTAGTCAATGGGGAAAGATTATCATCCCAGAGGATGATTCATCCTCTTATTTAGAGATGCTTATACAAGAGTTGCCTGATGTTGTTACAGAGGAAACCTAGATGACTAGATCTCAGGTGGATAACATTAAATGATCACATATTCTCTGGGTCTACCTGGAGTGAGAACATGCAAGATACTACCTGCCTGAATTGGCGTTGGGGCAGGAACTGGATACAATCTCTCTCACCAACAAAGATCTCTCCTATACCATACCACAGTCTCAGCAGAACCCGTTATTGAGAATGTTCTGTGTGGGTTTTGATGTAGATTAGGTTTTCCTTATGTTTTAAGGAGTTAAATCTCACTTCAAACATCTGATATTCATCTAGGTCACTCCATACTAATTTTCAAAGTCATAATAGTCGCATACTACTCTTCCTTTAAGCCACTGTTATTAAATACAAGCAAGAGTTAAAATCTCTAAATGTTCTTATTTTTTTAAGGAAAAGTGCTTTAACTCATAGATCAAAGTCTTAACCACAGTATGTTTCAACATCCATCTATGTCCACCTACTTAACAACACAGATTTGTAAATGCAGAAGCTGTCTATCAATGTAACAAATATATCTAGCTTCTTAGCATTCATATGCACTTATATGTCTATAGACAATAGATATTTTTTATATGTGTTCCTTAAACTTTTTGGGATAATTCAGTTATCTAAGACTTAGTTACTTACATACACAACAAGATACTGTACTGAGAAGTGGATACAACCAACACTGATAAGAGCAGTGTCAAATGTATTTTTTTCCTTGCTTTTCAGTTTTGTAGTTTCAAAAATTAAAATGTTAAACTAACTGAATACAAAATGTGATATACCATCAACAACAGCCAACATATACTTACTATTGCCCCTATTTTGCAATATTCCTTATGAGATACCTACACTGGGACTATACAATTAGTTGTGAAAGCTTTGCTTGGATAACCACATAAAATTGTATGAAAACTTATTTCTAAAGACTTCTAAAAGTTAAGACCAAGAAATAAAGCTAAAGTGCTTTAAGTTGAAGACTTAAGAATTTAAAAAATAGTAAATTAAATGCCTACTTGTCACTGAAATTCATTGAAGTTGTGAACCCCTTTCCCAGCCTTTGAAAAAAACAAATATGTAGACCCTATGGAGGCATTCAGTTTTCAGAAAAACTGAGGAACATCCTTCATGGAAGGGAAAACAACTGCTGTCTACTTTTGAAATCAAGGTTCTTAAGTTAAAAAAATTGACAAACTCAAGCCCTAAATCATGATTCTTTCTAATTTTAGGACTAACCCAAATGTCACTAACTCTATGCTACCCATATGTATTTGACACAGATTTACAGAATAGTGGGAAAAGACTATCTGAAAAGATGCCAAGACCAGATTTAGGGTTAAAAATCTTTAATAATTTTAAAAATTAGGTCCATGTTTTCTGCCTGTATGTTTTAACACACCTAAAACTCATTTTCAAGTTGACATCTGAAAGCATACAAAAAGGGAGGAGAAAACAGGAAATATCTGTTTTCTTCTCCCTCATCCTCCCCCTTTTTATTTTGTCTGATATATGGGTGAATTTTTCAGCTGTTGTTACTGTGTTCTGACTGTAAGGCTCTGACAAGGGCTGCCATCCAACTCTCTAAGCAAAGGTCACTCAGTGGCAGGGATTGGGAAGTATTAGAGAGCTTACAAGGAGGAAGAGATAATGACAAAATCCAGTGTTTTAAGCTCCCTACCATACCCCTCCCACAAAATCCTCATAATGAACTTTCTATGCTATGAGGTTTTGGGGTTTTTTAATCAACACTATGTTGTAAGTTTCACTGAAAATAAATTATGTATTTTGCTACATGTCTTCATAACCTGGTTCAACCTTTTGGATTTCAGCTACCAATGTACAGAGCAGATTAAGAAATAAGCCATCACCAGTCTCTAAAATAATCTCTATACAGGCCACCTTATTCACAAACATCTCTTATCCCCAGAATTCAAAATCAGGTCAATAGTGAATTATGTTTTAACCTATTAGCATCCAACACACCTAATAACCCATAGAGTATCAAATGAGCCTACAATCATATGTGTAGATCAGAAGTTAAAACAGCCTCTCACAGCGCTTTGCGACAAGCACGCTTAATGGCTTCCCAGTGGTAACAAAGGTGAGGCAAAAGCAACCAGAGGCAAATGCCAAATTATAAGCTTGAAACCTCCAGAATTCGATGTGTTAGAAAAGAAGCCACGACAGCACTCGGTAAGTTACTTGGTTGAGTCAACAGATTAAGTATTTTGGAAAAATTTCAGGTAACATGCACATAATTTGACATGCTTCCCATCTATAATGTACCAGTTTTCTGATGCAGGGCTCTACAGTTGTTATACTAGTGACAAATAATACAGTTATTATATTAGTGACAAATAATTATTGCATATGGCTAGTTATACAGGGTATTACAGAGTTCAAGTAAAAAACCTAACACCTGCATCTTGGCAATTCTCTTGGGAAAAACTGCTGAGTCATTTAGGTAAGAAAATAATGATGAGCAGTAACACAGAGTGCAGAGCTGGAGTCTCCAAAATTCCAGATGAGAGTCTGCATCATCAACTGAAAAGATGCCCTGGAGCATCAGGATGGGTCAAAGGGCCAGTCCGCGTTCCACATCCAGCCACTGGCAAGAAAATAACACACTTTTAGAAAAGCAAAGTGTGAAAAACAGATATGGACCAGGCTTGATTGCTTCTGGGATTGTCTTGAAATACATTCTCAATCTCAGCCAGTTCCTCACCAGAGTATGTGCCAGGTAGTTAGCAGGCACGGAAAACACTTCTCTACCCGTCTTGCATCAAGTGTTATTAAAAAAAGGAAGCCAATTCATTATAGAAGCCATCTTAACCTAATCTCAGATTACTTATCTCAAAATGCCTTAATTGAAACAATATTGTTATTATATGGCAAAATTAAGCACATGTGAATGTTTTATTTATCAAAAACTCAGACCTTTAACACTTCAATTATTTTTTTGCCATTTTAGAGTTAATTCTGTGCTTTCTGCACACATCATTGACTGCCTTAAGGTAATCTTAAATCCTGAAATAATTTTTACTTTCAAAATATTGAAATGTGCTTTCATGTACAGCTATTCTGCCATGTGTCTGCAGTATGAGATCTCATGCTAGGTTATAATCAGCTAGAAGAAAAGCAAAATTCTGGTATTATTAAAGCTGTAGATGTTCCTTCATACCTTACTAGGTAGAAGTTAGCACTGGAACTTTTTCTTCCTAGTCTTCTATCTATCTCCTTCTCTTCAAAAGAGGCTTCACTGAGCAAAACCAAAAGCATCATTGAAAACTTTTACCTTGGTCAGAATTTTCAGTTTCTCCTTAAATTGCAATGCGACTGCATGCCGAGCACTTTGGGGTGTGCTTGATCTATGGTCTCTGCAGTAGTATTCAAATTAAGGACTCTGCATAGAGTAGGGAAATATTTCCTGAATATTCAGCCACATATTTTAGTTATACTCTTTGTAACTTTCATATTTTGTTTCCATCAATAAATTAGCACTGACTTTGCTAATATAAATGTTCATAAAAGCAGTATTTCTTTGTTTACAAAGACCAATATTTCAAGAAAGTGCTTCCCAAATCTTTCTTAAGCATTGCTTGTAAAATTCAGCATCTACAGTACGCACTGCATCAGTTCCATTCCACTCATGCTCACTGGGCAAGTTCTAAAACTACTTAATGCAGTGTGAATGGCAAATGCTGCCAGCTAACCACCAGGCTATGTTAATTTAGTTATTTCAATTATAAACTACCCTTATACAATGCACTGGGTGTTACTTAATCTGCTATCCCGCACGAGATCCTCAGTGTGCTTCTGCCTACAGCGGTCAGAGCCCCAGGACCACATTCCGAAAGCTCCGTCAAAGCAGAACTCTACAGCTGACTGGAGGAAAATGAGGAAGATGAAAGGAAATGTGGCAAGGTCAACTGAAGGAGTAATGAATTAGTTACCAAAAGATTTTTAGTGTTGACAGTAGTTCCAGGCTATTTTTAACACAATTTGAAAAATGCAAGAATAGAAAGAGGATGAAGAGGGACTGTTAAGTTGAAAAGACAAAGGAGAGCAGTAAGAACATCCTCAGGCCTGGTCATTTTAGATGTTGCTGAACCTCGATGGTCACGTTGGGAATAGAGCTGAAATGTTTCTGTTCCAAGAGACAGTGAAAATAAGGAAGGATCACGAGCAAGATGGTGCCTCTTTGGGCAGTTCTAAATCAGCATAGTGAGTGACAGCAGTTGCTACCCAGGCTCTCCAACACCTTACTGGATTATTAAAAGCTAAGAAAAATTCTAGGTTAGAGACAAATCATCTTGCTCTAGATGAACGCAAATGATTTAACCAATGATAATTTAAATGACATGCAGATTTTAGTTCAAAACATTTTTTGTTAATTTAATCCAATAAATATTTCAATTTGCACAGTTACATAAATCACCATAACATAATATTAAAACTTTATATTACACACTAACATTAAGACATTTTCATCAAACCTGTAAACCCTTGAGTACTAAAATAGTTTTTCCTCTAGATCAAAGCAACAGCTAGTTTAATATTTTAATAAAATGTAAAATAATAAGATTATTAAGAAACACCTGTGAACTGAAGGAGCCTCTTTATGGATGCTGCTATTCTAATCTATTATTCTACCAGCTCTACCTCATTATTTACTCATTATTATTTTGTAAAGGGGTGGAAGGTTTTAGACATGCCAACTGCCACCTCTTTTTCATACCCAATGCACAATACTCAGCTTTCTGCCAAAATCAGCCTGCTCATACAGGCCCTTGTTTCCATAACACCAAGAGATACTTGAAGATACTTTCAAAGCATTTACCCGGTGGTTAGCCACTGTCTGTCTCAGAAGGTACAAGCGCAGTGTAATTCTGAGGAACTAGCACGTTATCCTGAAAAGAAACTTATTTTCATTATGAGACATTTCTTCCCTTTCACTGTGCTCTCTCACTTACATGGAAGTGCATTTTTTAAAATTAACAGAGAAGGTATTTTTGCATTGACCATCTCTTCTTGTCTCCAAATTAAAAACATGGACTCTTTTTTCCTGCTCTTAATATCAATTTCCTTTCATGCTTCAGCCAGCTCTTCCATTTATTATTCACATACAATTCTCACGGTCATTTTGTTAGAGGAAAACAAATAAATTCATGCCAACTACTTCAATCTTAGACCTAGCAGTTGTATAGAGATTATGGTAGGCTAAAATTATTACATTGATATTTTAAATTGTTTGTTAAGGGGGAAAAGAACTTTAGATAGATGATCTGCTCTTGGCTTCCAGGCACTTGCTATAGAGCAAGTCAAATTTATTCCTTTAAGGCTAGAAAAATGTATAGTTAATTGTTGCAAGTCAAGAAAGACCTTAGTTACTGATTCTTAACCCCAAAGTCCAAGAGAAAAATATACGTTTCTTTATAGATGTACGTCTAAAATTCACATAGCACTCGCAAACAGCAAAGCGGATGTCTTATTTTATGCATCGTCTGGTGACAGATTAATATGAAAAGATATAATATTTTTTAAATATTAAAAATAAGTTGGTACTGTCAAAACTGTGATTATATTCTCAAGTGTATTTTTGCTTCCAGAAAGGTACTATACACATATTAGCATGCTGCAAAATATTTTGCATATACAGAGCCAGAAAGATGTTAACATCTAATGCTCAATGCTCACAAAGGAAAATTTGCTCTTTACAGTAGATATCAAAATGCCTAAAAACTATATCAAAGAATAAGTATCATGGGAATCATTCGAAATATTGTAGATGGATGGCTGTTGGGCTGGGAGAGGCTTGCAACACCGAAATAAATATCAGATTGTGCTAAACATGCCGTTCTCTCTTGGCATGCACTGGCACTACACAAACAGCGGCACCAAACAAGGTTCTTCAGAGTGTATTCTGTCCACGCACGCCTACATCTACCAAAGCATCCATACATGTGCAAATGTGAAGACAGGTTAGTCTTGAATACTTTTGGTTTAACTTGGTCACTTAACACTTGATCTACAGCCCCGTGAAGAATGCTTCCTTTGAGTTCTGAAGGCTTTACATTAATCCATCACATAACTAGCACATGGTTTACATTAAATTTTTCACACACCTTCTACAGAGGTACTAAAAATTGCCAAAACAGACCCACACGCACTATTGCAACTGTGGATCTACATACACCTCCAAATCAAAACTGTGTTATAGTTGATATTAACCGGACACATTAAATGGCAATAAGGTATATTTTAGAGATTTGATTACATTTCTGTAAACAAGTGCTAAGTTTGCTGGATTTTAGACATGTTAGTTGTGAAAATATGTTGTTAATGTGCCTCTACAATGTTATGTTATCTATCTCTGAAATTCTCCATGGAGGAGTACTCTTTTCCTCTATCAAGGCCAATTCATGAGTTATGGAGAATAATTTTAAAAGGATAGCATTTTTCCTATATAAAAAATAATCATCTGCAAATGAAGCTGAACAAAGTCCTAGCAAGTTTTAAGAGTTTCTGATACTCCATTAAGATCACTAGGGACATAAAAACGGTCTGACAAATACTAATGTTCTAAAAGGGACTGCATTTAAATTGATTTTAAGTCAAAATAATAAATGGCTTTTCTTGTACATTCTAGGAAAGCTCCTTGTGCATCTAAGAGTGCATTATGTGATCTTGGGTAGGAAATAGTACATTCTTTGAATGCAAAAAAAACCAAATCCCTGCTTAAATGTGTTTGGAGTACACTATACAACACTATGAAAAAAGAAATTATTTTGGTTTATGTGCTTTTCTCCTCAATATTATGTAATGACAGATTCTGTTTTGAAATTACAGCATTTATCTAGACAATAGAGAATTACAAAAACAAAAGCAGAAGAGAGGAAAGAATGAAATCTTGTAACTTTCCAATTTCCTTCATCCAGAAAAGGTTTGCTGTTTATGATTCTTGTCAATGCTTTTTCTGAGATTCTTACATATATTAATGGATTTGTTCCCCAAAATAGCTCTGAGACAGAAATATAAACTGCCGCTTTACAGAGAATACAAATATTGCTTCCTTCACCCAAAATCACACAAAAATACTTTGGACAACACTGGAAACTGAACCCACATTCAGACGTACAAGTCTCAGTTATGAAGTCAGTTTTCCTTCCTGGTAAGGATGGATGCGACAGTAGTTGATGTAATAACAAATACTTTTCACTCATTAAGTCTCAGCAATAGCAAAGGAATAGCCCCAAAAGGGATCTAAACCACACCCAGACAGGAACTTACATCACCAGTAGAACTGGAAACAAACTCACTGAACTTGCATCTATGATATCAGAAAAGCATTTACAAAATGACTACATTTATGCATTTTGCAGTATAAATTGACTAGAAAAAAAACTAAGGTATATATACAGCAAGAAAAATATTTCACTTCCATTTGAAATAGATGATTAGCCCAAAAGAAGGAAAGTAGATGGAAGGGGCAGTCATGTTTGCATGTACCATCAAATATAGCTTTCTGCTCTTGAAAACTCAGGAATTTAAGAGAAGATGAACCCAGAAGACGATGTATCCTGCAACTACACCACTTATTTTTTCTGCTGGCTAGCACGCTTAAAATGCTTATCCTCCTGAACTTAAGAAGCTCTAACAGCAACGAAACTGTTCAAGAATTAAAACCTGCTTGTAACATTGCCTTTGTGAACTGCAGCAATGACTGCTTTTGAGAAATATCCTTTTAACCTTGAAAAGGATTGATGTCTTCATGCGGTGATGTATGGGGATATCTGCTCAGTAGTTATGAGCAATCACCTCACTTTGCAGGTTATAGCTATCAGTGGAGATCTATGCAGTTGCAGGAACTAGTTAATCACTGCATAGTATGGGCATTGGCTGGATTTATAACCACAGCTCTAATAGTGCAGTTGAATCCAGTTTTAATGTTTGAAGAAATTGTGTCACAATTGTGACAAAATTAGAAGTTTCAAGAAAAAGAAAAAAAAAGAACACAAAGGTGAAGTTTATTTGTGGAATTCTGATGCCATATCAAATTTTGTTGCATGCAATTTTAATCCAAATAACACTTAAAACCCACAACTGTGAGAATGAAGGATAAACACTTGACAAACCCTATTATATCATTGACTCAGACATAAAACATCAGACTAACTTTCCATCCAGCAACGTCCCAAATTACTCAAGATATCATTTTATCTCCTTTTTAGCAGCTTCTTACTTTCGTGTGCAACCTTTTGTATGCAATCAGCTATTCAGGACAGCAAGGAGATAGCTCAAGGAGTGGGTTGCAGTAAGAATACGGACGTCACTAGCAATGAAAAAAGCAACAGATTATATTAGTGCTCTAAGATGTCACAGTGTAATGTATTTTAGCCTTTATTCAGAACATGAAATGTGTAAGTCCTCAAGTTTTTCAGCTAACAATTTGGGAAGTGTTCTTATAAAATGAAAACCATTAAGAACAACAACAACAAAACCCCCCAAACAAAACAAAACACAAAATAACAACTCCAACCCACATTACATTTTCTGTAATATTGACAGGGTTAAGCCAGTCCATGTTCTGTTCCTCAGATACTGATATAGTAATTCCCTCCTTGTCTACCTACCCAGTACAAAATGAAGCTATGGATTGGGTTGCCTTTGCCCTCTATTTTGTACTGACTTATTCAGCAGCCTTAAAGCCTCCTGTCACGTTTCAAGAGGGGCTGTCACATATTTAGACTTTCCTGGGCATATCTTCTTTTCCCACTTGGACATTTCTACTTCATACACTAAATGCACACAACATGTCTGGTGTATCATGACAGCATCACTGTAGATCATAAAAATAAGCATGCGTATACATTTCCAACCAAGAAATCTTGAAGAACAAGATGCCATCATAAGGAATTAGGAATGGCCCGAGAATTTTCTTGCTACAAAGCACCATATTTACAGAGCAGCATATTACATTTGATCTCAAAATAACAGCAGCAGAGAATTGAGCCATTCTCATCAAACAATTCTCCGACTGAGTGAAGCTTGAGATAGCAAAGACTGTCGTACAACCATCTACCTAGACTGCCTTTGCAGAGGAGCACAGGGATCGACTGCACTGAATGTTAAGGCTCCAAGTAACAGGCACGCCAGGGTAAGTGGAAGGGACAGGATGGAAAGAAAGGACGCAACAAAGCTAATTCAGTAATGCTCAAGAGTAGTTTGTGTCCTTACGTATGCATCTGTCTGTCTCTACATTGCGTATGATCCTGTGAAAGAAGTAATAACTCCGCAAGCCTAAGGAAGATCAGTCAAACAATAAAGGAAAGACAATTGCTTTTCCCCACTACAGGTGGCACCATCAGCTTTAAGGAAAGCAATATTTTTGTTATTACCTCTGCAGAATCCCAACTTTCCTCTGATTCACTGTATGGTCAGCAGTTCCCTTAATGTCAGGGCTCAAAGAGTAGAAGAGAAGCTGTGGAGCTGTTGAAAATACATGAGCCAGAGACAGGGACCAAATGAATGAGTCCTATGTATAACGCATGAGATTTGACAGATCTGTAGTAGCTGCTGCTAAATGATTCACAGCCCGAAGAGAACCAAGCTGACAACTTCAAGAATCTTTCAGAGAAATACTACTTTTGTCAGCCAAATCACAAGAACTTCTAAAGCCTTCCAAAAGAAAATGAGTTGAGTTCCTAAAGACCAAGCAATAGTAAGAGCAATATGAGCAGCACTTCAGGATCAGAGAGGTAAAAAAGAAATTAAGAGGTAAAAATTTAAACATGATAGCTTTGAATCAAATTCTCAGCAGTTAAATAGAGGGCAATTATAAACATAAACAGAAAAATATAAATTAAAAAAACCCTCCATCCTTATGGCTTTTTGGGTATAAGCATAATAAACTGAGATGACAGCAGAACCAGAGATGTTACTCTGTGCTGATGAGAAACACAAAATTATGTATGTTAAAATAAGTCAAAAGGCCATCACCTAAAAATGTGTCACAGACAAGGTTCCTCAGCAACCAGTTTTCTAATCCACTCTACTGAAAGAAGCTTCCCTGAGTGCAGCAATGCATAAGACATCTCCTAAATTCCTGGTTAACATGACAGCTTTTTTATCACAGGCAGTACTTGCTTAGACGTAAGGGTAAGGGCTGTACATATTGAAAGCACTTGGTTCTTTCAGATATCTGCTCTTGAAGGGTTCTTGCAATCACTTGTCATCTCAGGGCAGGAAGGATCAATAATAGATTTGCTAGCTAAAAAAAAAAAAAAAATCCACAACCAAACCCCGAAACAAAACAGTCTTTCACTTCAGGTATAAATACTGTTAACTTACCCTAAAACAGAATATAAACATACAAGAGTCCCAAGTCATCTTGTGTTTAGAAATACACACGGAAATATGCATGCCTTTGAAATCCAGATTACCTCTCCTTCCTGCAACATCACAAGCAGAAACAAAACCTTAATTCAGCATTGGATTTGATGCATTTATATGCATCATTTATATTCCCTATTCCCAGGAATCAATATCTCGCTGCTCCAGCCAGCCAAACATCCAAGCCACTTCTCAGTGTAACCTTCCTGCCACAATTCAACTGACAAGTACACACACAGCTGCATCCAAATTTAAAGGGACTTGCTAGATAAACACTTGCTTGAAGACCTATGCAGAGACCTGGAGAAATTACACTAATTATATTCAAAGCAACCACTTCTGCCCATCTACAGATTTAAGTAAAGCAGTTTAACATTTTCATTTAAAAAGAGAAAATGTGGTAAGCAAACAGAATAACAAGAATTAATTCCTAAAGTATAACTAAAGCCATAAAATTTCAGTGTCTTTCCCTCTGGGAAAGCAACTGTTCAGGCAGCTGGTTGCTTTCCCCTCACTCCAGTAGCCACCAGTCACGGTCTGAGGCTTAAGCCTTCTAGATAGCAAGGGCTGATTTAGGCTGCACCCATCTGTTGGTGCGAATCGTCTCAGGCGGGTGCCCATCAGTCTGCACGCCATGCCTCATGCTGCCGCCCTCACCAGCAACTTCCACCAGCCATTCCTCACATCCAAAGCTCCTCCAATTTTTTTATCTGCCAACAATTATTTTGCTATTTCAGAGCTTAGAAAAGTGTTCACTGTGTTGAGAAAGAAACAGTCTCATCTCACTGGAAACCTCAGCAACATCTTGTGTCTCATGCGGTCCAGAAGAGATGGACGGGCTCCTCTGCTTTTCTTCTCTCTTTTCTAAACTGTTTCCTTTCCATGTTTAGATGAGTGGCCTATAATTTTTATTTGCCTTTTTATTAGAAATGCATTTTAAACTTACCACCACATCTGGAGCAACACAACCATGTTTCAGGTCTGTTTGTTAATCCTTTCTTTGGGTTTCCTCCTCTCCACCAGCTACATACAAACTGTATCTTCCAGCACCACTCCCCTTCCAGTTCCTGGGGAGGGTCAAAGACAGGGATTTTGATTTTTACTTCATTATCTTGGCTCCAAGTCTTTCAGCTGTTGCTTTTAAAACATTTATCCTTCCTTTTCTTGCCTGGGGCTTTCACATGAAAGAAACCAATGCACTGCAGAGCGAGCATCTGGTTCAACAATCCATATGCATTTGCACGTGCACTGAGGTTCTCGAGTAAATTTTCTAAAATAAAAATAATATTTTCACTAGCTATGGACAGACTATTCCCTACCTGGCCATACTGCCTTTGGAATTATCCTCTTTCACCCATTAAGTCTGTGTTTTTTAGATTTGTCTAAATAAAAAAGTTAAACAAAAGTGTTCAAGGCTTCAGATGACTAGTTTGGTCTGATGACTAGTTTAAAATACTAACATCACTAACATCTGTTTCTATCACTGTTATGTTCATTCCTGCTTTATGGGGGCAGAGGAAACAAATATATTTCTTTAAAGTCCTATTGCAAAAGGCAATTGAGAAAAGTTGTGAAAGATAAAGCAGCAATACTGTCACAACAGTAAAAATATTCGGTATAAGGTGTTGGTTTGCAGAATAAAATTCCTGCTCAGCATTAGGAAAAATCAACTATTTCTATGAACTCTTAAATCTGTCATACAGCAGTATGTCCCAAATACCACGTGAATAGGCTAGCAAGATTTCTAATTGAGATAACCGTGTATTAACTAATAACATGCTTGCAAGACAAAAGTTAACATATTGACTTATTTTAATTTGCTGAAGCAGGACAATGGCATGGAGTAAAGAACAAAGGAACAGCAGCCAAAAGCAGAGACTTGAGCCCAAAAGGAGGGTTTGGAGGGGGCAAAAAAGGGTAAGACCACTCTTTACCTACTCTGCTATAAGAAAGCAAACCAGCTCTGGTAGTGCTGCACCTGTGATGATATGGAACAGCCCGTTTGGTAAACAGTATTTGATATTTACCAGCGCTCTCAAAGGGAAAATCTCTATGAGTATTTGAATCTCCTTTTGCTTTTCCTAAACTTGTCAGTGAAGAAAGATATCTCATGCTTTTAGCTACCATCAACACAAAAAGATAAATTGAATCCATCTAACTCATTCCTTGTGAGTGCAATCTTGAGAACAAACGTTCCTTCTCTCTCTCTCTCTCACACACACACACGTATATCCCTGGCGACAGCCATACCAAAAAATGTGAGCATACTTAGGTGAGCAAGAAGAACAAATTGTCTAGTAAGCAAAGGTAAAAGTCATCTAATGTGCAAAATTGCCTTGCCTGAATCACATACAAAAGTCAGCCCTCCTTGATGAGCCTATGAAACATTAAAAAGCAGCTACCCATGTAAAAAAGCATCCACATTTAGGTATGCACAGGAGTTATACTTAATTGTATATGTATGTATGTATCTTTGCATTTAGAAGTTTTTTCAGAGCTTTCTTTTTCTGCAACAGATTTAAACATGTCACACTACATTCAATCATGGCATACTTGTTAACAAAGACTACTGTACACTGAAGTTATGACTAATACAAGATTATCAATTCAACAAGCTGAAAAAGACATAACAAGTCTATTTTTATTCCATAACATTTCTATATTTTTTACAGATAAAGGTATATAAAGGAATAAATGAATATATCTATTTGCTAATACTGCTAGGGGAAAAGAGTGCTGACTTAAAGAATAAAGTCAGCAATAGTCATCATTCCTTTTTCATAGACAATACCACTATTTCAAACCCTTAGTACTGCACAAAGTCTAGGAAGCAAACCTGTTCCTAAAAACATTTATTCCAAATAGAAAAGTGTTTCAATACAGCCAAATCTCATAAAAATGGAAAATTTAAAATTAAAAATTTGAGTTTTATATTTTTTCAAGAAAAAAATCTGGCATGTTAAAAGATTTTATTTTTTTCATGTATTGATATAAACTTGCATATTGTTGCAAAAATGCAAGACCAAACAAGGTTTGCTTCATGTTTCCCCAGCTGGAAAATTACAAGCAAGATATAAACACATATCTCTGAAAGGTTGATTTTGAACTTTCACATATTCTAGTTCAATTTAAGACAAATTCTATGCACAAAGCTCGTTCACACAGCTTATTCTTTTATTTTTTTAAACCATATTTAAACCAATTTCCTTGGTCTTACTGGTTAAGTCCTGTCCAGTTTCCTAAACCAGGTATCAGGAACTGGGGAGCTGGATCCTTACTTTTGTGCAAACTTCCTAACCAATCACACAAGCAAGAATCAAGTAGTAGTAACTCATTAGGTAAGTTACTCCCACATCTTATAGAAATGTGTTAGAAGAACCTTAGAAACTATCTTCCCATGTAAATCAATGCCTGTCATCCTGGTTTTAGTGCTGCTCAGCACCGAGAAACACAAACATGGTCCCTGGAGTTTGGGGCAGATTTCAACACAGTTCCAGCGTTCATTTCTAGTTAGAATTCAGCCAGGACTAAATGTTCTTCATAGCTCCCTAGAAGGATTTAATCTAAGAGGCATGCATATGCCCACACACTTCTAGAATTAGGCATTTTAAAACATTACAGCCACAAATATTTCTGCTTCTCAGTGGCTGGAGTACTTCTTTTATCCAATAGTTCAGTGGTTGAATCACCTTTTCAGGAAAGCACTATGCAATCTAGCCTCTTCAGCCTGAGGAGGCTGAAATCCGTGTATTTCCCCACAGAAAGAACACCCTCCGCATACACAGGCTGTCTGGTCTGAGATAATTTACCTTCCTGTTGAAGCTATGCCACTTACTAAACGGTGATTCATGACTTACAGGACGACAAAGAGGGCTGACTCATTGTATGAGTATGACCCTCTCCTCTGGGAAAAAAGACGTTCCCTTGGGAAAACCCCTTCACCCAGACCATCTGCAGAATCTCATTCAATTGAATAAACATATGATGGTTCGCTGTCAACAAATACTTGACCTTACCGAGGCCTGTAGGAGGCCAAGGCTAGCTAAGCTTGACTTTACCAGCCAAAACATAAGCTGAGCCTGTGATACTACAGCTAATAATAGTTATGAGAAAGAAAAAAGCAGGAAATGATTCATAAGGGGATACTGCCGACTAAGCATTAAATGTAAAAGAATCCTCACTAGTCCCATTCTCATTCAAAACCCACAGTGCTCGTGGTGGGCTGACCCCAGCTGAGGGTCACCCCAGCAGGATGGGGAGAGAATTGAAAGGGCAAAAAGTGAGTAAACTCATGGATTGAGATAAACACAGTTTAGTAAGTGATGAAAAAGAAAAATAAAGCCATTGCTCACCACCAGCGGACCAATGCCCAGTCAGTCCCCAAGCAACAGCTCCCTTGGAAAAAACTCCCCTCAGTTTTTATTTCTGAGCATGACGTTATATGGTATGGGATGTTGGGGTCAGCTGTCCCAGCTGTGTCCCAGCCTCTTGCCTACCCCAGCCTACTCACTGAGGGGGCAAAGTGAAAAACAGAGAAAGCCCTGATGCTGCGCAAGGACTGTTCAGCAACAGCTAAAACATCACTGGGTTACCAACTCTGTTTTGGTCACCAATCTAAAACACAGCACCATATAGGCTGCTATTAGGAAAATTAGCCAAATTTTCTACCCCCAGCCAAACCCAGTACGTGCTGAATCAGCTCAGACCACCTTCACGCTCCTGTTGATTTCTGTGCCCCTGCAGTTGCCTTCTTTCACAGAACTAGACGCATAAACAAGCAGAACAACCTCAGGAACTTTAGCCCATGAAAGTGACTTTTCTCTCCCATTTGTGAAGACTTGGATGTTCAGACACTTGCTTGAGATACTGCACCCAGCTGCTATAAATCAGGATTTCCTTTTAGTAAAGCCATTGTCATTCAGCTAGTACCCATGGGAGCACAGGAATGTTATGAGAAATATTAACATATGGAATGGCTGCAGGCATATTAGCACACCTGGGTTATTCTGCTATCACTACAGCCCACAGGGGGCAAATGAACTTAATTCTTCACTTTCTCTATGCCTACAAAGAGTTCATTTTTAAAAAGATGCACTACATCTAAACAATAGATGAATATGTTACAGGGAGACTGCACATTGTGGTAGGAACAACAAGGAAAGATCTCATTCAGAACCAAATCAATACTTACATCAAAAATCACTCCTGATCTCCAAACTTTGAGAGAATTTACAACTGGAGGTAAATACTGCACCTTCCAATGTATGACTTATTTGTAACATGCACCAAGATCTTGGTAACTGGAGATCTACAGCTGCAACACATTATATGATCATTGCATGATTACAAAATGATGGAAAACAGTTGCAGCTTAACAACAGTGACACAAAGATGTCAGTGCAGGCTGCAGACCAAATACTCACCCCAGTTCAGGTCCTTTAGTAGCATTTTGACACTGCAGCCAGACTGACATTTAGCCTGGCTGGTGCTTTGTGGCACATAAGGAAGCCTCGAGTGGGACCAGCTCAACATGACCAGGGACAACCCTTCTCCCTAGAGGAAAGAGGAGAGTATGTTGTCACACTTCTGTCCTTCAGCTGACCTCTACTTGCTCTACCAGCTCTCAGGAGGTTACCTGAGAGAAAGGCACCCCAGCCTATGACACACAGTTATTTACAGCAGTAGCCTACCATGGCTGCAGGCAGCCGTAAGCAAGCACGGCATAGATCCCTTGTTTGCTTGTTGGCCCTGGGTAAGTTAAGTCTGGATCAGGCCTACAAAGTCTTCTCTGACTCCATAAATAACAAATGCATTTTCAGCTCTTGCCAAACAAAAGGACCAGGAAGACTGAAGTTAATGTTAATTCTGGCACACATCTGCAGAAGGGACTTGTTGTTTCAAACTTAGCAACCTGGCCTGTATTCCAGTATCTTTTTATAGAATACTTTACAGAGCCTACATGCCATGTGATGCTACACTGCTAGTCAAGCCAATTTGAATTTTTAAAGTAGGATTTCCTGAGACACACTATCATCTATTTCAAGATATATTGAGGATGTTCCCATCATTCATTGCGTAATGTCATCAGTAAACCCAAGTCTTTCTAGGCAAACAATTTCCATCTATATTATAGTGCAAATTGATTAAATACGTGATTTAGAAAATTAAATGAGCAATGAAAAAATAAATAATTCTTTTCCAGGATGAGATGTTTTCAACAGGCAAGATTATTCTATCATGATTTAACTTAGTTACAAATCTCCAAGACAAAAATTTGCAATTTTACTTGATTAGTATGTCTTGTGATATGTTAATGAAGACATTTTTTCTTCATTACTTATGGGATGCAACTATGGACATACGGTATGATGCACAAATCCTCTGTGACACGATATGCTCCTAGCTGAATGAAGTTTGATTACATAATACTGCTTTTTTCAGACCACAGGAGCTAGGCTTAAATGGCTTTCTTGAGGAGAGGAAAGCTACAAGATACTGTCTAGACCCACCCCTCTGCTCCTCTTTGGTTGCCTTTGCCTACCTGGTGCCCAGTTGTCTCCTATATTGTACCCTTTACAAAGCAAATACCCGATGCCCATATACGGCATACAGGAGGAGAGGATATACATCCAGTCACAACAGTGCCCAGCTTGCAGAGGTGTTTGTGAGGAAAGCACGTAGTTCCTTGTACACTTCTCACCCCAAAGCACGACACAGAGCTGACTCTGCAGCCGCCGTGCCTAGGGCCTGACTCTCCGCTCCATTTCAGGTGTCATGATTATGCAATGGAAATCAATGAAGTTACACAGCCAGAAAATTGGTGAAACAGAGACTGGTTCTCACTCCTTGAAGGGGCTTCAGTTCACTGGTGAGAGAAACAATCCTTATAAATACATTTGTCAATCTGGTTCCATTTATGTCAATTAAAAGTATTGCTTTTGACTTCAAGGTAGCCTAGTCACTTTTGTGTTTTGTTTGGAAAGTGCTATGGAAACTCTTTAAGAGGAAGGTCTTTTAATCAGTGTCCTGGTTTCAGCTGGGATAGAGTTAATTTTCTTCCTAGCAGCTGGTATAGTGCTGTGGTTTGGATTTAGGATGAGAGTAATGTTTATGACACACTGATGTTTTAGTTGTTGCTGAGCAGCCAAGGACTTTTCAGCTTCTCCTACCGGGCTGCCAAGAAGAAGGTGGGGGATGCCCAGGAAGTTGGGAGGGGACACAGCCAGGGCAGCTGACCCAAGCTTACCAAAGGGAAATTCCATACCATATGATGTCATGCTCAGAATATAACTGGGGGAGTGGGCTGGGAGGCAGAGTGGCTCAGGAACGAGCACTCGATCTCCCCAGTGACCTGGACAACGCACGGTTACCCACAGACCCAGATGAAGTCCAATGCACACAACCTGTGTGGCAGAAGCTTTTAACTAGCTGAGCATTGGTTCTGGGTGGTGAGCAATTGTGCTGTGCATCACTTGTTTTGTATATTCTTTTGTCATCATCTTCATTACTATTATTGTCTTCCTTTTCTGTCCTATTAAACTGTCTCTCAACCCACGAGTTTTACCTTTTTCTTTCCAATTCTCTCCTGCATCCCACTGCGGGGGCGGAGGGAGTGAGCAAATGGCTGTGTGGTTGTTTTAGCTGCCTAACAGATTAAACCATGACAATCAGATAGAGGTTGAAAAGCTGTACACACTAATGATGCATGTTTTTTAAACAAAATGAGCAATAGTCTTTACATTTGAAGGCAGAAGGTATTCAAATGTTCTAATGCAAAACAGCAGATTTCTGGTCAGATTTTTTTCCCTTCTGAAAAAAACATGTTGCGTAGTATTGTACCTCCTTTAAGTATGGAAATATGCTAATTAGGATGTGTGCTAACTATGCCAAAAAGCTTTCTGTGATTTCCAAAAGTAATTTCACTAGCACAGAGAGTTTTTAAATGAATCTGGGTACTACAGTATTCTGGTTTTGAAGTAATAGGAATTGTTCTATGTCAAAACATAAAGCTTTGATTATGCCCCATTCTACCTTTAGAAAGTATTGCTGTATACTTTTTCTGTGCATTAAACAAGATTTTAAGATTACAAGTATACAGAACATTGTGTAGTGTTTTTACACTCACCTCATTTGAAGATGTTGACTAGAAAGATCTCTCCTGGCTGAAATCATCAGCATGTCATTTTTTCAAAGGTGCCTAAGGTTGGGAAGATTATTTCAATAGAAACTGACTGTTCAGACACCTGCCTGCCAAAGTTTTCTCCCTTATTAGCCACATCCAGCCTAAAGCAAAGTTAGACCCACGATAAAAATCTTGACAAATTAAAATGGCTTTTGAATGGGAAGTGAATTTTTTTTTAAGTGTGTATACATATATTTTGCAAGAGCCCAACACATTGCAGAAATTACCAGAAACAACCATTTAACAGCTATAATCATTAACCACAGCAATTTGTTTACACTTTTCAGGAGGACACAGCATCTGCTGAGCCATAGTTTACAGCAAGCTCGCTGACAATACACCAGAGTGCAATACACTCAGAGAGAATCCACGTACACTTATGCAAATCACCATGTACTACTGCTAGATTATTTTTTTATTTTTAATTTAATAGGATGCCAGTCTGCATAGCAGCATATCTTCGTTGGGGTACCAAATGCCCTCTGCTTCCCCTCACTTGAACAGCAGCGGCACACAGCCCGCGTCCTGAAGGAGGTTTCAGTGCGGGTCTGAGTGCCCAGTGAATTACTGGCTTCGCCTAACAAAGCGCAGCCGCTTCACATTCTGTTTATAGACGCATCATGGTGATGCATAGACCTTGCCAAAGGGAGAATTATATAGCAACACTCTTTACAGTTAAAGAAACTTCGCTGAAAATACAGGTCTTACAGAAAAATTGGTCTCTTATTTCCCTGTGATTCTTCCATTAACTGCATTTACTAAAAATAAGGTGTTATTAAATCAGATATAGCGTGGTTTTTTAAATACATCTTTACGCATCTCTATTCAGCTTCACAAATGAAAGAATAGATTTTGTTTGATTTTAAGAAATACAGTTACAAGAGACAGCTTTTCACCTCTGTCACACAGGAAGGATTACAAACAGGTTGCGGCTGAACTTGCACTGCAACCTCTCGCCGCTGTGCACCACCCCAGGGAACCGTTCGTCATTACAACCACTGCCCTCCTTTGAGTAGGAAGGGAGATCAGGGCTAGCACGCCACAGGGAGTCTTCTCCTATGATCGTTGAACTCGAAATGTTCCGGTCAGACATGAAAGAGGGGAAATGGATGAAAACCAGCCTGATCTCAGTATCCATAGGGAGACCAAGAAGCTGCACATCATCAATGCGCAGGCAAGACTACGATATGGATGTTGTCAGGAAACTGCACAGTTGTTGGCACAGTTTCAGCCTGATTTTTGATGCAGTCCATCAACAGTGTCTGGAAAAGAGAAAGCAGAGATGAGCTGAGTTGGTTATGTTATATTTCCTTTCGCATTTTGTCAGGGCAAAGAGTACAGTCCACTTTCACTCTCGATGCTCTCCTAATAACTGAAAAGATAACAGGTTGCATAGGATTCAGTGCCAGTTTTTACAAGGCAAAAGGATTCAAATTTCTCTTCACTGTAATTGAGCACAAGTTGGCTTGTTAGGAATGCTGAAAAAGTACCAGACCTGATCAAGTCCGTTGTTCATGCTAGGAAATACACCCTTGTTGAAGCTGGGACTTTGTCACTGGCACACCAATTCCAATCAAGTTTATGGGAAGGGAATTGCTGTGCACTGGCTCTGTGCTCACATGAAAGAAAACCACATTAAAAACTAAACTTTCCGATACAACTCACAGAACTTTTCAAAGCTCTTTCTAACTCCACTGTGGAAAAAAACAAATTTAAAACCTATGAAAGTGTTCAGCACATGGAGTATTGCCAATCTGCCCAACACTTTAAACTCTGTGCAGTGGTTCCAGCTTTTGGAAACTTATATGCATCCCAGCTTCCTTTCACTATGGTAAGTAATTGTTTTGTTTCAAAGATTTTCACAGAACAGCCCTCTTTATTTCCTTCTAAACAAAGCATTTCTATTCAAAACACCGATCAACACTCTCCTTTTAAAGAGTAAAACACCACCTCACCATAAAGTGATCCAGTGTTTTATCCTGTAGACCTATCACCTATTCTTTGAGCTTCTTTGCTCTGAGGCAGTTTCAGGCTGAGGTACTTAAAGACAGCCCGAGTACAATGAAGCTACCACAGTAAATGGTAGGCAGGCAATATCATCGCCTGCGCCCCAGCGCTGTAGCAAGCGCTGTGCTACACTGCGGTGAGGAGACTGGGTTGCAGAAGATGATTTCATGAACTGAAGGTTTCAATGCTTACTGGATTGGAAATCCTATAGCGACGTTTCCAAGAGCAGACACACTTTATTAATGTGCTGTCTCAAGTATTTTTATAGTCTCTCTCCCCATGCATCCTCACAATCAGTTACCACTTGCACCATCCTTGGGGCATGGCCTGGTGCGGACTCAGTGGGAATTGGTTCTGATTGCCCAACTGTACATCACCTATGTTAGCTTTTCCCTAAAAGGCTTCCACTTACATCCTGCTGGTTTACAGTTCAACTCGGATCCTGCTGGTTTATAATTCAGATATAGCACAAAGAAGGGTTTGGTTTTACTTCGAGATATGTTTTACAGAACTGTACTTAAAACCAGCATTCACTTTTATTGAAATAATTCAAGTCGTAAGTTTCAGTCTGAGTGAAAAAGAACATAACGTTTCTACAGTGCTGAAATACAGGATCTTCTTCTATGCAGGAAAAAAAAAAAAAAAAGGCAGTGCTGTTCCAACAATAAAGAACTAGTATTTAAACGTTTGTTTACTTTTTTCCTCAGTGTAAGTGTAGACTACATCTCTTTCCTGAGGTTCAGTATACAGTGGGGTATTTTGTAAAACTTAAGTCTCATTCAAGCCCTCTGCACACAAATGAATGTTACCCAACAATAATGAGTAAGAATCCTTCACTTGGAGAGTAGAGGACTTTGCTCAATTTCTTTTTACAGGTACTAGATACTGGTACTGAGTTTCAAGAATAGCCTTCACTAAAGGGAGTTAGGAGCTGTGAAAAAAATCAGTGGGCTATTATCACAGCTCATCTTGTGTTCTTCACAGCACTTCAGCTAATCCATTTTAGATCCTAAACATTTTGATCCGCAGCCTAATGCAGGTCAGCTCAACATTTACCAAGGTCTGCAAAAGAAAGGTACCAGCTCTGCCTCTGCTGGTCCATCCAGGCACAGCTGGGCCATGAAGCTGAGCTACAGCTGGCCCCGGGAACCCCGCGCTGCATCTCTCTGTGCTCCTACTGCCATCCAATTCTCTGCCAAGAAAAAGCCGGTTGAGGGAAATCTAAATGCCTTCTGCTATTTCTGGCACAGGGAAGGACTGCAAGGCATTGCTGCATCCATCTGCATTTTCAGCACTGAACAGCATGTTGTTTATTCCATGTCAAGCATCCCATTTCCCCATACGAAAAGCAGAAATACATGCATAGCCACAGACACTCTTATAGATTAGGGAAAGTAAAACAAAATTGCAATAAGAATTCCAAGAGGAATCATGCCGGGTTGTGTCTCTGACAGTTGTCTACAATGAGCTGATTACAGAGTGGCTGCATGTCTGCTGACAGCAGGAGACTTACCATAGAAAATTTTGTAAAAATAAAGATACAAAACAACAATTACAGCACCACTGATAAGTCAATTAACCCTTTACTTAAACATTATAGCTGTGGAGCACTGAGGTACTTGATGGAGGCACCGCTACTGCCAGAAAGATATTCTACCTGAAATAAAGCATGAATTAATAGAATTCATGAGATGTAATGTAAATATCAAGGTGTGTCTAGCATTGACATTGCTTTTGCTAATTTGTGTAACTTCATCAAATTTATGCCTACATTTCAGGTCCCAGTAATTTCTGAATGACTGGGTGGGTATCTGCTTCTCAGTCTTCTAGCATTAACACATTCTGCAAAAGCTTATTTTCCAAAATCCTGAACTTCTACCCAAGGTATCAATATAAGGGCACTTACATTGCATTAGTCTTCCTAGTCTCCAGTTAGTAGACCCTACTCTAAAGGTTCAGAATTAAACATTCAATATCGATTCTAGTTTCCTGCCTAGGAAACCAGAAAGAAATCCTTGGAGAGTACCCAATATCCTACTTGAATCCAAAGGAGCTGATATTTAACATCTCTACGCATCTAGGTATCATATACATGCAATGCAAGTTTTGTGCATATGCATGTGAGCATATATACGCATAGAACATATGTATGCAGCAAATGAGGGAGTCAGCTCAATGCACAAACTACTCATATACAGAAATATATTTTATTTCTATTTTCCATTTATTAAGCCATATTCATGAAACTCCAGAGCCTAAAAAGAGCTAGTCTGGCACTCATGTTGAGATGGCTGAGCCAAAATCCATTCAACCACTTCACCCCTCTGTCACTTCTCCCTTCATTGGCATTCAGTGACACGTAAACAGGGATGATGTATCCAAGCAAAGTGGCTTACTACTAATTGCACCATCTTCATTAATATTGCATTATGTGTCTCTCGGCTATAGAGAACTGACAATGCAAAAGATGTCAAGAGCTTATCAAAATGTGCATATGAATACTTGGTCCAATATTCAACATGAATACACTAGCAGCCTCTGCTTCAACAGCCCAAACTGGAGAAAGGGTCGTTTATCAGCTGCTAACCAACAACAAAAGGGAAATAGCCTTAATTTCCCAAACACTCCAAGCTGTTTACATCATTCCCATGCCCTTTAGGTAATTGGGTATCACTTCAGAATGAGAAATTCTCACTATGGTGCAAAGGTATCTGGCTGTAAACAGAGCCATCTATGGCACTTCCATTTGTAGAAAAGTCCTAACAACACAAAGATGGATAAGGAGAGGTGTTTATCAGAGGCACCCAGAGCTTAAGGGAAATCACTCCATAAGGACCACAGGTACTTCAAACTCATGAGAAAGAATTCTAGACAAGAAATTCCAAAACAAATAGGAAGGCATCTTTTTGCTCAGGTGCAAGAGAACTGCATCTTACATTTGCTTCACTTGTAACTGTTTACAAATGTCTAAATAAAAATCTGACCTCAGTCAGAGTGACGTAGTGAAGGCATGACATTAAACCATGATCACAATCCAACATGGATTTAAATGAAACCAACAGCTGTGGATTGTTTTCACAAGGGTGTCAGATCAGGATAAAGCAAGGTGGTACTCCAGCAACCGAAGGGGCACACCACCTCTGAGATGTGTTCCCATGCAGCCACTGATATGCACCGAGAGCACTTCTGAGTCTGCACAGGATGACTTTTCGTGGTAGGACTCATCTCAGCAAGTGCCAACTGGCAAGCTCCTTGCCCGTGTGCAGATCAAGGGGCTAACACTCTCCATCTCTGAGCAAAGCCTTATGTTTTTAGCAATGGATATGCCCAAACAGGACATGGAGAACATGCAGAATCTCTTTTGTACTTTCGACCTTTCTCCATTTCTCCAGCAGACCTAGGGAGCCAGCACTGGAGCTCTGGCAGAACATACATTATTATACATAGCATGTACAACTGTCACCAGCCACAATGAACCAAATGAGTAAACATCCAACTAAATACACTCTGTTCTTTATCCAATTTTAATTCTACAACTGTATCAAAACAGAATCAGCTGCTCTTGAAAGAGAAAGTAAAAGCTTTCCCAGAGTCATGAACAGATTTTTGGATTTCAGACCTTTCCTCAACTTTTTCTTTGCTGAATAATGTATTTTAATGCCACTGAGTGAGAGGCCTCACTGAGCGCTTCTTACATGGAACTGAAATCCCAGATGGTATCCTACTGGACTTTGGGTAATACTTTTGTCTGAGCTACAGTCAGTAATAATTAGAAATTAATAGCTCAAGGCACATATTATCCTGAGAAACCTATCAATCTATTTTTTAATCTTGAAATTAAAGTTCAAACACTTTCTATCATGCAAAAGAGTCTATGCATTCTAGGAAATATTATAGTCATTAATGCAGCCTTTCATTTATGGCCAGCAGTATACTAATTAATGTCAGCATGGAATTTGGAGATGACCTAGTAGATTTCTTTCTTCTTTTTCACTTAATCTCTGATGGTTATCTTTTATACTGTTAAGATGCAAATACAGATACATGCAGTTAAAAAAGGTTTCCTAAAATCTATTTGCCTTTACTGGGTCTGCTTAGGATGGAGTTAACTTTCTTCATAGCAGCCTGTATAGTGCTACGCTTTGCATTTGGGGCTAAAGCAGCGCAGGTAACACATCATTGTTTTGGGTGTTGCTAAACAGCACTCGCACAGCATCGGGGCTTTCTCTCCAGCCTCACACACACACAGAGGCCAGTAGGCTGGGGGTGGGCAAGAGGCTGGGAGGGGGCACAGCTGGGACAGCTGACGTCAACAGACCAAAGGGATATCCCATACCATACAACGTTGTGCTCAGCAATAAAAGCTCAGGGAAATGGGCATGATGCGGGAACATTCATTATTGCATTTGTCTTCCCAAGAAATCATTATGTGTATTTGAGAGGGGAGCGAGAGCGAGGTAGGGTGAGTGTTTTGCTGCTCTCTGGGGTCAACCCACCACACTGCTCTTTCTGAATATTTTCTGTAGTTGACTATCATCTCCCTTGCTTCCTGTGCATTTCATTCACTCCATCCAAATCACCACTTCAGTGTTCTGGCAAGAGTGATTCCCTGCATAGCTTCTCCAGTTGAAACCAGACCACCTCTCATTTCAACCTGATCTTGGTAAAGTCATCAAAATCTCAGAATAAAAACTGAACAAATAATCTGAAACAAAGAGCTAATTTTATTTTATACACACATATAGAGAAAATATTTTCTGAATATTGAGCTTTGGGGTTTGTTTTTTTTTTAAAAAAATAATACATGAAAAAAATCACGTGTTTCTGTTGAGGACACCAATATCACCCTCCAATTTTGGTGCAAGCTGATCAACTTCTCCTGCTGATTGCCAGTTGATCAATATTTACCAGAATAGTATGAAGAACTACTGAACAACTTCAGGAAACTGTTCTTTTACATAGCCAAGGCTTTTGCAGTACAACAGTTTAATATTCCAGAAATACCCATGCAGTGATAATTCTGTTTAAACATTTGCATAAGTGAGACCCTAGCTCCATCAGGGCCCACTACGTTGGGAAACAAAGCTTCTCAGATGATAGTAGTCTGCTTCTGCCCTACATCCCTGTGGCACAGGGAGACCACAGTTCTTTACTGATAAGGCACCAAGGCAGCTAGGCAAGACCTTGAGTCCCAGTGCCCAGCTTACTCTTCTGACCTTGCAAATTTGAAAGGCAGCAACTAATTTCCATGAGTATACAAGCAAGCATGGGGGGAAGAGAACAGTCTGCCCATACCTAAGCAGAATACACCAAATATTGAGTTAACACTAATTGAAGGCAAGTTGTAAAATGCTTTGAAATCCCAAGCCTTCCACCTTAACACCTGCAAGTAACCTATTATTTCCTAGTTCCACACCAACCCTAATACCAGTGAAAAAAAAAGTTACAAATCCTCCCAGAAAGATGTGGGCATTATTACAAAGTTCTCATGGAAAGGAAATAAGCGGGTTTGAAACTATTTAAAGACCAAACATGTAACTATTATTTAGGAAAACTAACAACATGAGAAATGTTCCTTTGAAAGCAGAGGTATTAGAAAAAGAGTTGTGCAAAATGAAGGAAAGCAAGATCGTTCTGATTTGGTCAGTCTTTGCCGTCGTGTCTCAGTTTTCCTGCTTTATACTTCAAGTCTCATGGCCTAAACAAAGATTAAGGAAACCTGTTGAATGTGTCCCCATCAGAGAAAGACTACAGAAATACTTATGAATAACATTGCACTTTATTTTTGCCTATCGGTATGTAGTGTGCCATGCTAAATCCAATACATATGAACAATAAAGTGAATTCAATTTCCATGTATGCTGACTACACACTGTAAGGGGCGGTCGGGGGGGGCACAGAATTAATGAAAAGCATGGTTATTTTATTGTATGCACAGGTTTAACTGCTGACACAAACAACTGTACTCTTCAAAGTCAGGAGTACAAAAGGCTTCTGTGAATCCTTTGAATCCTCTCTTTTAGTGGCTAATAATAATGAAAGCAACACTAACTGCCTGGCTACATATACAATATAAAGTAGCAACCTACAAATATTAACATTTCAAGAGCAAAGAAAATGTTTTCAGTATCTCTTTGCTAGCAAAGAACACACAAAATTAAAATGACAAATATCTTCACATAATTGGACTGTATTACATTTGATGGTAACAACTTCCACCTTTACTATATTTTCAACAATTCTCAGAAGCAAAGAGGATAGTAGTCACCTAACATACTATACATGGAAACAGAGACAAATAATGCACACTTGTCTTTTACATCCATTTATTGCTGCAGTAATGTAAAAGAGAACACCACACAAAAATAATACTGCAAGATCTCCTCCAGGAAAAAATGAATAATTCCATAGGAATGCTCATTCACAGTATATCATTCACAGCACAGTTATTCTTAGAGCCTCCAAACACCGCCCGTTCAGGCACTGCAGAAATGCATAGCTGGAGTCTGATTCAGCTGGTGAATGGTGGAAACAGGATATTAACACCTGTATGGCTTTTCCCAGTGAAAAAAATTCTTCATCCTATAAATAGTCCACTCTCTCTCAGCATATCTATTCCTGCTTAGAGAAAAGGGTTTCAAAACAAAATGTCTGCAGTCTAAATAGCATCTCTTGTCTTCTGTCTTAGTCTTACAATGACAACTGCAGCAGAGAGATGAAAACAACAGACCAGGAGAATGTAGTCAAAAAAACCCAGATTGTGCTTTTATCAAATATCACCCCTCCACTTCCCTCATCTTTCAAGTGGAGAATACTTGAAAGCTCACAGTAATAAAAGAATAAGTATTTGCTTGAAAGTCAGGGGCTTAGGGGACAAATATGGCTTCACTTTCTTCCTAACTTCTGCTTTCAGAACAGCAATAGGAACTCCTTACTAAGGAGCAGTCATCATTTTGCAAGCAGAGACAACCAAAGACGTTGAAAAGATTACTTTGGAGGTTGGTCTCTTTTGGAAGAACAAAGCCATTATCTGACAAGAAAAGTCAGCATCTCATTCACATTTCCTAATGCTTTGTACCTAATACTGAAATAGCTTCCCTTCCATTTGTTGTGGTTTAACCCCAGCTGGCAGCTCAGCCGCATGCAGCTGCTCACTCACTCCCCCCACAGCGACATGGGGCAGACAATTAGAAGAGGAAAAATGAGAAAACTCCTGGATTGAGATAAAGACAGCTTAATAGGTAAAGCAAAAGCTGCACACGCAAGCAAAGCAAAACAAGGAATTCATTCACCACTTCCCATGGGCAGGCAGGTGTTCAGCCATCTCCAGGAAAGCAGGGCTCCATCACCCGTAATGGTGACTTGGGAAGACAAATGCCATCACTCCGAATGTCCCCTATCTTCCTTCCTTTATGTGCAGAGCATGACACCATATGGTATGGAATATCCCTTTGGTCAGTTGGGGTCAGCTGTCCCAGCTGTGTCCCCTCCCAAGTCCTTGTGCACCCCCAGCCTCCTCGCTGGTGGGGTGGTGTGAGAAGCAGAAAAGCCCTTGGCTCTGTGTAAGCACTGCTCAGCAGTAACGAAAACATCCCTGTGTTATCAACACTGTTTTCAGCACAAATCCAAACCATAGACCCATACTTGGTACTGTGAAGAAAATTAACTCTGTCCCAGTCAAAATCAGCACATTCTCCACCCCTAATGATGATGATGTTGATTGCTACATAATATCGCATGTCATCACTACTATGATTGGTATATGCTATAACAATGGCATTAAAGTAAGAATTACCCAGACTAACAAAGAATGAATTTTGATGAAAATGAGCAAGGTGCAGAAGTCATGAAAACAGAACTAGCTTCAGCAATGAGTGCCCAGAAACTTCCTCAAGATTGTCATCTTCAGTCTGCAGGTTGTGAGCAGGGACCACACCAGATACATCAGTTAGGAGCTCCAGAAGCAGCATGTTACAATCTGGCATCACACACCTTCCTGCTCTGAGAGGCTGTTATGACAGATAGAGTCCAAATGTCATGGACTAAATGAACTCAACAGACATTTTAGAGGGATGTCGCATAGACTAAGGGAATGACATCTGTGTGTACATATCAAAAGACAGGAAAAGTGATGGTGATTAATTGGAATTTATTGGGAACTATGGGACCTGGGCATGATGTAGATAGTATGGAATAAGGAGTGGATACTATCCTAGTTTTGGCTGAGACAGAGTTAGTTTACTTTCTAGTAGCTGGTATAGTGCTGTGGTTTGGATTTAATATGAGAATAATGTTGATAACACACTGAAATTTTTAGTTCTTGCTGGGTAGTTGTAGTGCCTACACTAAGTCAAGAACTTTTCAGCTTCTCACGCCCTGCCAGGTGCACAAGGAGCTGGGAGAGCACAGCCAGGACAGCTGGCCCAGGCTGGCCAAAGGGATGTTCCTGCCATAGAACATCATGCTCCATACATAACTGGGGAAGCTAGCTGGGAGGTGGGGTCACTGCTCAGAAACAGACTGGGCATCAAGTTGTTTTATTTTCCTTTTGCATGCAGTGAGCAACTGTATTTGTGCATCACTTATTGTTATTGCTGTTGTTATTATTCTCCTCCTTTATTATCCTATGAAACTGTCTCTATCTCAATCCACAAAGTTTTTTCCCATTCATCTTTGGGGGGGGAGGGGGTTAGTGAGCAGCTGTGTGGTGCTCAGTTACCAGCTTAAGTTAAACCACGACACCATTAAAATCTGCATAAAAACATATTAAGCTGTGGAAATGTTTTCACACTGGCTTCAGGTCAGCAGAGAAACTTAGAAAGTGAAAAAGCCATACAGAATAGCTATAGATAGAGAAGTTTCTGTTAATAAATAATACTGGAGTGTTTTGAGTTTGTGGAGTTGGAGGTGTTCCTAGGCAGGTAACTGAGAACTGACAAACGCCTTGGTCAAACAAACAGGACTTCTAAGCTAAGCTGGCTCTGGTCTAAACCCCTGACTATGCTCTTGCTTCTTAGGGTCCATGGGTTTAGTTCTTTGCACACTGTGCCTTTATTGGCTCAGATTTGCTAACAGTTTGCTGGCTTGTACTGGTTTTAAGAGACTCTGCAGTTGAAACAAGAACTAATTAGAACATTTCCAGTGAAACAGTTCAAAGTTTTCACCTGGAATACATCCAAGATGCAGTGGGATCAGGTTCCAGCTAAAGAAATCAAATTTAAAATCTTGGCCTTTCAGAATTGAAAATGAGGAACTTCTGTGCAATTTTCTTGCACAGTATCATTGAAATATTTCAGTTTTGTTCTAATGGGAGGTGGGGAACACAGAAAAAAAAACAACAACCCCCAAAAACAGTCAAAGCCTGAAATCTCAAAAAAAAAAAAAAAAAGAGAAACAGAACTGTTCTCTCTGGTCATTCTAAGTAAAATACTCAAGATACTGAACACCCTGCAGTGTACAACATTGAACTACTTTGTTATATAACTTTGAGGAAAAAATGAAGGGACCGACTAAATCATTACTTTGCCACTATTTTTCACTACAAGTATACAAATTTAAAGTTACTTTCAATAACTCCTAACTTCTCAGAGCTTAGACAGTATTTTTAAGTAGAACCTCCAGGCCTGCCATTACATGATCTCATTTGAAAGTATGACACCAGCATGTTCTGAGGATGTAGAAGTAGAGATGGGCTCACACCAGCTCACAGATATTCTTATGCCAGAGGGATCACTGGACTCATGTGCTGTAGCAAAATAAGGATGAAAGGAAGTATTAACTTAGGATCTTCCTTTGTTTCTTCCCACTTTACCAAGATATCTTCCTTTATAATTTGCATAAAACTCATTATGGGATTTTTGAAGTAAAAGATTTTGAATTAGGTCTTATGGGCTTTGTCATTTATCTGTTCCTTCAGACTCTAAGCCTAACTCCATATGAGCTCAGCCACCACTTAAACATAAGTACCTAATGATCTAGAAGAGTATCAACTACGTGCAATAAAAGCACAATCATAAGAAATACTATGGCATTCTTAACAAAAAACAAATGCCAGTGATAATTCCCCATAGTGCTGGAAGTGTATGTATAAGAGAAGAACGGTATATTCCTTAAAAAAAATGCTGTCCTAATTTATTCAGTCCTCCAGATGTATTTCACAGACCTTGGCTTTTTTTATGTTCCTTAATGTAACATTGTCAGCTAGTCAAAGCCTCCTTCACAGCTTATGGTGGGGACACTGGAGCACTTTTGCACCTAACTTAACAAACCACATTCTCATCAGAGATCTGCAAATCCTGTATTGGATCCTACAATCCAACACATCGTGCATTACAACACAAACTGCAGTTTCTCCATGGTCTCTACAAGACCTGACAAATAGAACAGGGAAGGAAAAAGGATTTTCCCTCCTGATCCCCAGATCTGGAACAAGATGTTTACACACCAATGTACACCATCCAGCCCCCACAAGCAAACCCATCTCTACTAATAGGCAAGTTCAAAGGTTCAGAAAAAAAAATAACACTATCATCCTCACCATCAGTATGCCTGCAGGTGAGGGACCCTCACTCTGGCTGGATATAGACATTAGGACCGATACCATGCCACCTTTATTCTATTATTGCCCTGTTATAAGATGAACAGGGCATCTTGCATCAGGGGAGATTTAGATTAGATAATATGAAAAATTTCTTCACCAGAAGAGTGGTCAGACATTGGAACAGGCTGCCCAGAAAGGTGGTGGAGTCACCATCCCTAGAGGTGTTCAAAAACCTTGTAGATGTGGCACTTAGGGACATGGTTTAATAGATATGGCGGTGTTGGATCAATGGTTGGACTTGATGATCTTAGAGGTCTTTTCCAGCCTCAAGATTCTATGATTCAACAGGCAGACACATCACAGCTGAGGTAAGGATTTCACTGCTTTTCACCTCTTATTTCCCCTCATTCCCCCACCTTCTCAGAATATTACCACTGCTGGCAAGACCCTCTTGTTTTGCAGTTTCTACTACACATATATATTTCATTAAATGTTTGTATATTCTCAGACCTTTATTCTCCTTTTTGCAATTATTGATTTCAATCTCCCTCTGCTATTATTGTCTTCTCACAACTGAGTTATTGGTGTGAAGTATTTTAAACTCATCTGTGTGAAAAATAGCCACAGACAAAGCAAACTGCATTGCTTTAAAGGTTTCTTTTAATAGTTCAAAATAGTCACAAATTAATTTTCTGCAAAATAAAATATGAAAAGCCTCCACTATAAATAAAGTTCCTGTGAAAAGTCATCTTATTCCACTGAAAATACCATATTCAAAGTTAAAAATAGAGAGTATTTCAAGAAAAATAGTCTAAGAGGGGGTAAAACTTCCCCCTCTCTTTTATATTTGTGAAGTTTAAACTTTCTCTGTAGGTTTAAATCTCTTCCCACCTCCTCTTTTCTTTTGCAGCCAGAAAACCAACAGCACTGGGGTCCCAGTGACGAGGAGTGACTCACTCGCAAGTGCTGAGTCACAATCACACTGAATACACGCTTACATCCTGATGGAGCATCAAATTCAATAGCTTTGCTTAGTCATTTGAGTTTGCTGCATTTCCTATGATTCACTCAATTCCAAAACTTTGATTTCTGATTTCTTAGTTTTGCTTGCAATATATATTCAGTTGTATAACTCTTATACAACTCTTAAAGCTGAATTTTTGCAAGCCACCACTAATCCTAAGTCAATTCCCAAGCTTCAGACACAAAGTGTGCCACTTATCAAATCCAAGAGGCCAATACGCCAAAGCGCACATTGGTTTCATTTGGAACTGCTCATCTCCCACTCCTCGGACACCTACAGAGAATGCCAGCTGACATCTGAAGATACATGCATTAGGACTTCATCCTGCCCTGACTCATGTCCGCAACAACCTACCATCGGCTTAAAAGCCTGACTTTTCTCCAGGAGGGCTCCTCAGCCTGACAAGGTCAGACACAAGAAGCGAGTATTCAGCAGTTTACACAGAGGATAAAGTATTTGACCGTGATTAAACAAGTCAATGTTGGAGCGGCAGATTTCCGATTCCTTAGTCATTTCAGTTTGTTACCTTTTGTCCTATCTGGAGGTAGATAAAGCAAAATTACTTTACCCAACTGTTTATCTGTTCACCCAATTATTTATATACAGAAGAAGCTACGTTTGGCCAGAACTCAACTAAAGTAATTAATAAATGTATTTCTTTCCACAGGAATTTACAGCAATGTTTTATCTAATTACTCCTAACATTTCAGCCATGATCCTGAGAACTTCTCTAAAAGGTTGCAGGCAGGCTACCATGGGGGGATGAAGGAAACTCATCACTGACAGAGGGAAAGGCAGACATAGTAAATAAGTTTCTGATGACTACCACAACACGATACCTACAGGAGGTAATTATCACCATACTGTTATTTATTCTTCTGTCTTCAGGCACAGTTTTTGTGTTTCCTCACTGTCCATTTGTGCAGCAGCTGCACTTACAAGTTTTATGCTGGCTTAGTGGTTAATAAGTCTGTTGTGCTGAAGGCACCCGGTCAGTTAAGTACATCTGGAAAATTTTCCCTTACAAAAAGATACTGTGAGGAAGGCAGGGGTCAGCTCTGTGGATCTCTAGGCATAAAACAAACTGCACACGCTCAGATACAGTTCACAGAAATCCTACAATAAAAGTTGGATGCCTTTACCCTTGCCAAGGGATAACTACAGCTTTGAAGCTTCTTTGGCCAGCTATTCTGACCTTAGCAGTATTCAATAATAGCATGAAAACCCCCCCAAAAAGCCAACTGAGAAAGTAAGCATTTGGCCTTTGGTCATAAGAAATTAAGTTGCCGGCCATATGTTCTCCATAGGCTACAGGTTCCCAAGTCCTCCTCCAGGCATTTAGACAATGATACTACTTTTTTTAAAAAAATCCTAACCAACCTTAGTTACAAGCCATTTTCTATGAAGTGCTGTCCTTTTCCATTATGCATATGGAGTGTAAGTAAATTAAAGACATAGCCTGATCCCAGCAAACAGCCTGAAGATCTCTGCAAGAATTGCCTTTCCTACAGGCGCCTGAAATTCAGCAAGCTATCCTGACACTATTGCTCTAGACATCCAAGACCTACTCCTAAAAGATGAAGCAAGCACAGCCACGAGGCAATTAATTCCACCTCTTCCTCCCTGCCTCCATCCAGGCACAATTACCGCATGCGTACGTCTGTGTGAGCATGAAGTAAAATGCTTCAAGAGAAGGAATAAGAGATACACCTCAAAACAATTCATATCTTAGTGTCTTAACACTCGCCTAGTTCAGGTCTGATGGTCTGATGCAAGTAGAGGATAAACTTGAATCCAGGCCTCAGACTCTGGTGGAGAGAGTACTGTGGTGGGCACAGTAAAAGCCACTTTGGCATCTGCACCTCCTTTTTAACCCAGAAATGCCAGTTTACTCCAGAGCTGAAAAAGCTCAGTACAACACATAACTATCACAAAGCTTTAGTGAGGAGTCAATTTTTGACACACTAATTTTGTTTATGGGGAGAACAATACTTCAGAAGGAAAATACCAGCCATGTTTATCCAAAACTACGACCTCCTTTGTATATAAAGACAAAACACTAACGTGTTCAAAAGATACACACTTGTATTTCTAATTATCAGTGAGAAACTGTGAAGAAACCAGTATCTTCCTTCTTTTCAGAGCTTTGAAGTGACAAATGTTGGAAAGCTGCTACTGATATCAAAACTGACCAGCACGACTGCGGCTGGAGATAAAAAAAAGGCAGGAGATCAGGTCAAAAGTAGTAAATACTATACCTACAGCATATTTTTATAAGGCTCCTACTTATTTATTCAAACTGTAAAAAGACACCTTTTAAAATACTCAAATTCTGTTTCTAACAGGGCTGTCTGCTCATGCAGCTTGGTACACAGTAAAAGCCAATACAGTTACCGAAGACTAATTTCAATAACTTTCTAGAAAGGGTCCAAAGCAGCTTTTCATCCTGCAGTCTCTGCATCAAAGACAACATCCTAACAGAGAAAAAGGAAGACAGAGTGTAGCTGCTCTTGAGGCTGGTGTAAGAGACGTGTGGTTTTCTCCCACCACCACAACCTTCCTTACAACATGTTTTCTATGGGGAGTGCCAGATGATAGCGTCCTACCTACCACTTACCACGGCTACATGCTGGGGCTGTCAGTGAACTGCCACTTTTCTATTCCTGCATTAAATAGTGCAATGCATGCTTAAATACAATTTATAATTTTTTAGCAGTAGAAGCATTTTATTTAAGAACTGGGGGTGTGTGTGTGTGTCCATTATAGGCAAGGGAAAGTGCTGCAATGCTGCTGTGTTGGTTTTTAATGCATTTCATTACTAATACTAAATATCCACTAGCTTAAATATACTCAATCAGCCAGCTAACAAAATATATTATTCTACTGCTTGGCCCATCAAAACAAAACACAAAAAAAAATTCACAAAACCCCCCCACAACTCTGATAATCTCTGCAGTAGCTAAGTGTACCATGATATTAGTCTATACACACAAATGAGGATGATCTTATTCTGAATACAAATCTCTCCAAGCCTTAAGTGCTCCATCAGGAGTCTTGGACTGCACCTCTCTGCACACAATTTAAGCTGCTTTCTACAGGATGCCAAACAAATATATTCACAGGGACAGAGCATTACTAGAACAAATATCAAGACATGAACAAAACCAGACTTTAACCAATAATTGAATGGAGCCAGTTCAGTCTCTCTTCAGTGATAGCACTGCTCTTGACTTATTTTCACATCTCATTAGAAACCATTTAAACAATGGACTTTTCATATCTTTGTTCACACAGATCTTTCTGTGAAATATTTATTCATGGCCAAGTGGACTATATTGTTTATTCATGATTGGTCAAGTAGTGCTTTTTTGTTCACTGGATGTGCAATGCTTGCAATGAAGCTTGAAGTAAGGAAGCTTGCCAAAACTCTAGAGAATAAAGCCTAGCAAGGTCAAGGTTCACCAGTCTGTTAGCGAAAAAAAATGAAAAAAAAAATTAAAAAAAAATCACATCCTTTTAAGGTTTCAGAGCAAACTCCTTCAGGAAGGTGCCTAAGTGCACCCTCATATCCTTAAAGTGACCCAGCAAGACTTAAAAACAGGCCTAAGAGATGCAATGAATCAAGAACTGATTATGATGCTGCGATCAGGCCCCTCATCAGATGTGTGCATCTGAGAAGAAAAGCCACCCACATGGTTACAGATAAGGTCTAAATTCTATAGTGAAGTCCCTTAAAAACTGCCGGAATTGCAACAACTTATCATTTACTCCTGAGGGCTTTTTTTATTTCATTTATTAAAAGAAAACAAAACAAACAAACAAACAAGCAAAAACCCACAACAACAACAACAAAAAAAAACCCACATTAAAACAAACATCACAAACAAAAACCCCAAAAAAACAAACCAAAGAAATTAGTTTAAGGGTAACTTGTATTTCTGAATAAAAGCACAATTTTAAAGGCTGTACAAAGGCACCCATGTCTATCTGCATGGCCTCTTTATGAGTTACCAAGTTCAGTCTTTCTGTCATCAGGTTTCCTTTTCAAGCACGGGGAAAAAGACATTTCTCAAGCAGAGACAGAACAACATCTAACCATGCCAGCTGATCAGCAGAACTCTGACAGACATCACATACAGATTAGCAGGTATGAGATCAAAATTAGGAAAAAAAAAAAAAGTCAAGACATTCTTGTTGAAGTAATCACCAAGCACATTGCAGCCAAACCTAACATCTCCTTACCCGTCAGTATATCACCTCCCTTAAGTCTCCTGTCAAGAGAGACTGCCGCACACTTTACACATTTGCAGTTTGGCCTGCTATAACTTATGTGGGGAACAAGTGCCACACTTGAGGGATATCATGGAAAAGTAGTTAGACGAGATGACTCTACTCTCTTATTCTTGAAGTTGTATCTTGACCTGTTAATATGAGACAGAGGAAAGTAATCTGTGACATAAGACATAATCTTTCCCCAAAAATCAGGTCTTCTCAGAAAAGTCAGAGTAACTGCATTGTTGATTAGACAAGTGTTTTATCAATTCCTAGTCCATAGCTTCTCTTCCACCCTCCACCTTTTTCAAATATTGAATACTAGTTAACTATAAATTGTTACAAATCTTGCACAATCACAGAAGCAGACAAAATATATAAAAGTCTTAAAGATATGCTTAATGACATGCTGTAAGCACAAGTAGCCAAAGCCAGTACTTTCTTAATGATTCTATTTTGCAAGTATAGTGTCACATATATCCTTCATCACATTTGTTCATGCATGCTCATCTTTTCCAGCATAAGTTTCTTTGAGATCACCATTTAACTCCCCAAACATTACTACGTCTTTCATCAAGGACTCCATTGTATTATCTTCTAATAATATTAAAACAACATCCTGCCATCTCTCTTTAGGATCAAAAATAAGGTGGTATTGCTTCTATTTTCTCTACAACGATCAAATCTTACTCTGGTTCTGTGCTTGTTCCCTTTTATGCTCCAGATGATAACTCATTAAAATTTAACATGTTCTGCCCCTCATAGAAACCTAATATTCCAACTTTTCTTCCTTTCCTACCTTCAGTGTCAATTAAAATATTACACAGTTAAACTCTAGAATACACTCAAGGCACCACCTAATTCATTTTTACAACAGTGTCAATGAATCCTCCAAATCCAACCACACTACAAGTTCAGAATCATTCAAATCCAGCACATAAAAAGAGTGATTTTCCTCAAACAGTTCTAGACAGCAGGCAAAGGACCCCAAAACTTGCATCTTCACCATCATGAAATAACTTCTTTTCAGCACCAGCTTCAAGATCCTCAAGCAATATCTAGTGGGGACTCCATATTAAAAATATTAGAATTCTTTATAAATAATTAAAATTATCTGCTGAGGCAGAAAGAAAGAAAATCAAGTCCTCTAGGACTAAAAAAACCAGAACAACAGCAAAAGTATCTTTTGTGATGGAAAAAGTCCCAGACGGATTCAAGCAGTACTCCAGTACTTTTCCCAGTACTGAAGACTCAACAACAAGAAACCAACACACACACACACACACACAAGAAAAGAAAAGAAAAAGGAAAATAGAAACCCACTATTTTACAAGACTTCTAAAATTTTGATGTTACAGAGTCAGAAGACTGTTCATATTTCCAGCCAAACTAAGCAAGAAGCACAAAAAGGAATCTGAGGTAGTGTGTTTGCATGAAACATCCGCCTCAGCCAGCACAATACGCAGAGTCTTTGCCATCAGAAAACTTCAGTCGACCAGTATTGTACCACCACGACAATGGGGCCAATCAGCTATTCTCACAGCTGCTTTGCAACCTGAAAGAAGAGGATTAATGATGACAATTCTGCTGACAAGGAGACACCGCTGGCTGGAAAAAATGTGCCATCATGTTACTTTCCAGCTGGGCTCCACAGACAGTGATGCTCCTGTACTTTGTCGTGCGTACAAGGTGCCATTGACGTCTCTGATCCAATTGCTCAACCTGAGTAACAAAGCTGATGGACAATTTCAGCTTTTCTGTTATCCAGTTTGTTGTTGAAGCATCTTTTGTGCTATTATGGTTTCTTGTTTCCCCTGCTAGATATAACTGTGAGTCTGATAAAACTGTGCTGTAATTACTAACAAATGGCCCAGTTAAGAAAGGTCTTACCTTACCGTAGTCAGATAGGGGTAAAATACGGCATCTTCATATAGATAGTGCTGTAAATGCAGCAGTACTGCACACAAGAAATTCATATATATTTGACACCTTTTTAGATAAAGATATACATTGTCCTCACACTACTTTCACCTCCTTTTTTCCCACTGGATTTTCACTTTTTTCTGCACACCATTCCTCAGTCAGTTACAGCAGGTAGCAAAAGTCTTTCATCTTTCACGGACAAGGTAAGGTAGCAGGAGCAAGAAAGTTTGGGGCAGAACTGTTGTCAAAAACAAACTTTCATTTTTTTTCAAAGGGAAAACATATCAATCACATTGACTAAACAAAAACCTGTCAGTGTCTCATCATGTCCATAACAGAATCAAAGTGCTGGAAAAGTTTTCAGAGATCATCTAGTCTACCCTCAAGCTGATTATTTATATCAAAAGCAGTACGTATTGCATGGCTAATTCAACCCATTTATAATAAGTAATCATTTCACACAACTCAGAATTTAATTATACAGTATAAGTGCTATGGAGAGGAAGGCAAGAAAGCCCCAATAGAAATAGGAGCTTGATATTCTAACTCTGGGACAGGATTAATGCTTGCATTAATTGAAGGCTGGACAAAAGAGAGGTGAGAGGTATTCTTCATTCCAAAATAGCTCACATTTTTTCTTTTTTTTCACCTCTGGTGCCGCTCCTTTTTTCCCTAACCTACTCCTTGAAAACCAGAACTTGCTTTTCTGAGGTGATTAAGAGTTGCAGTCTGACCACCAAGGACATTTCTGGAACTCCAACCACCTCTTAAGGTTTTATCTGGAGTGTGGGGAGCAGCTTGGGATGGTGATAAGGAAGACAACCAGGAGTAGCTATTTAGGTATAAAAAAAATAAAAGTTCTGTTGAAATACAGAAGTCCGTGTACAAAACCTACTTCATTTTTGTAGACGTTAAAATCCTCAAGGAAAAACAGAAAATATATTTACTCTAGACTGACCCAAATTCCTCCTTTTTTTTTTTTTTTTTTTTTTTTCCCCATTTACAAGAAGCAACCTACTACATATAGAATGCAATAATTTTTGGAAAATATACAGACCTGAAAGCTACAAGTTTTCTTCCATAAAGGTGATAGGGAAAGAGACAGAAAGAAAGAGGCAGAAGGGAAAGTATTTTCCCTCCTCACAAGATTTCCCTCATTTTTCCCCATCCTAGTCAAAAACTCTACAGCCAGAAAAGCCACTTGGATTTAGATCAGCTCTAACACTGCCACATGCAACCACGTAAGAGGTTTGGATCCCACTAACTCAGAGCTAGACATTAAGCCCCCACAGCTTTCCTCAGTAGTGTCCCGCTATCACGCCGTTCATCATGACACAAACAGAAAGCAGGACTGGCTTTGAAGAAGAATCAAACCAGCGGAAACATTCCCACGTCAACAGGGTTCTGTAGTTGAACTCAATTTTGTCAGCACCACGAAAGAGGCATTCTCATAGCTGCTAAAGAAGACGGATTCCTCTTCATTTTGTGTTACAGAAGAACCAGCTGTTGAAACTCAATCTCTGCCAGTCCAGCGCATCTGCTCAACGCTTGCTGCAGAAGGGCACGCACGGTGAAGTAGAGAGGGAAAACAGGGATCAACACAGACCATCCTTTGGAGAACAGAGAGTAAGATAAAGATTTTTGTACCTCTCTTGGCCACAAAGCAAGTCAGAATTCACTTCTGATTCTTTACTTATCACTATTGTCATACAAGTTACCACGTTCTTTGAGAGATTTCTGCTATCCATGCATCCCTGGACTAAAGCAAATCCTCAACAAATGGCACTTATTATCCCAGGTCCAGACAGCATCTAAGCTTGGAAGAGAGCACAGCAAATGCAAACAGACTTGTCTGCATTCACTTTCCCAAGACTATCCATACCTTTCACCAGGATCAGCAGAGTCTCCTTCATTTGCGGTAAGTAGTATTTGTGGAAATCCACGTGGAGCTCTGAGTCCTGAACGGCCTCTGCCCAGGCTCCTCCTTCGGGCTTTGGCCACCATCTAGCATCTCCCCTGAGGTCTGCAGCAAACATAGACCCAGAGGTGACCATGTTCTCAGGAGACTCCCGGGAGCCAGCTGGATCCACAGGACGACAGTCCAACCTTTCCCCTAGAAAGGTGACACCAAGTACCCTTCCCCAGTAAGACAAACCCAGACAGCTCTCCCTGGAGATGACGTTCCTGAAGACACCATCTCAAGCAACACTGAATGACTTTGCACAAAGTGTCATGCAGGAGGTCTGGAGGCTTAATTTGCTGATGAATGCACTACTATAAAATTATAATCAGGTCTCCTGTATGCACACATTGAATTAACTTTTCCCATCGCCAGGCAGCTCGGTCTAATAGCTCCTAAACAAGAAACAGGATTTACTTCCTCTTTTCCTTTAGCTTGTCTTTGAAGCTACAAACTAGCCGAGCTACCTTGCAATTATTTTTGGAAACAACACATGACTCGCTGTAGCTGAGTGCTTTAAAGTTCATTTAAAATTTGTCCGGTCTTTGCAAAACTATGCGTAGTGCCAGTACCAGAGCTTCCTTTCTTTTTCTCTCATGTCTCCTCACAGAAATGCTGAGATTTTTTAAAAATTTTACTTCTAAATTATACAAACCAGTTTGTAAGCCAAACCCAATGTATTTTTCTCTTCCCACCCAAAATGAATTTAGCCTCTATCAGATAAAGAAGGCTCTCTGAAAAGAGTCCTATCTTCTTGCCTGAACAATTAATCATTTTAGTAACAGTAGATTGTGAAAAAAAGTCAAAGAATGAACCTCATAAAAGTAAATCTTATATTTTACTGTTTCTTTCTTCAGAAAATAAAGAAAAAAATCTAAAAAAAAACCTCCTCCAACCCCACAAACCAAACTGATGAAGTCTAAAACAATGTATCTTCAAAGCTTTTCCCAACTGGCAAAACACACTGGATGGTTAATAAATGTGTTCTGTAAGTAGAAGGATGAACTGCTAATGGCAAGTCACAGTTTGTGCACCAATTTCTTAAAAAAAACATGTTAAGTAAGGACATATTTTTGACCCAATACACTTGCATAAAGATATAACTATTGCTTGAATTGATACAGAATACGGAAAAGCATTTTTGAAAAATAAGAACAATCAGAAACTCCAACCAGCAACCAAAAAAAACCCTCACCCTCTGATACTACAGTTGCACTATGCAAGCTAACTGAAATAAGCTGTTTGCTAAAAGGCTATTCAGAGAAGTCCATCGTCAGTACTTAATAGCTGACATGGACCATTGAGTAGGCAAAGCATCTATGTTCTGCAGAGTGAAAACTGCTTACCTGGGACAGATCTATTAGGCTGTGCAGCTTCATTGATAGGAACAGAATTATGGACATGACAGTACCACCGAGGATATTAGATTATAAAAGAATGAGACTAAAAGATTACTGTAGTAACTGATGGACTGTTAAGGCCTGGCAACTCTATTATTTTTTCCACTCCTGATTTCTTAGCATTGTCATTCCACTGCTAATTACCTAATTAAAGGAGCTGTGTGATATTAACAGCACATCTACTTCTTGTGGAGAGCTGAGAAGACTGAAGATTAAGAATGCATGGTCTCCTGCCACTTTTGGAACAATGACAGAAGCGACATTAGCAGAAGAATTACCATGCTTTTTGTTAAAAAATCCCTAAATTCTCCAAGAACACCAAGTTCATAACCTGCTGACAATCAGAGGACCTGCGAGTTACCCCCAGCCTCAGAACACCAAGCAAGCCATGAAACGCAAAGTTCGCAATCCCAGTGTAAGATGACAGGAGCTAACACTTCACGGGGAAACAGGCAATTCATCTGTTATTTTAGGTACTGCATACCACAGGTCATGGTGTCAGAATATAGACGTAAGCTTTTATTTAGCAGCTTGCAGATGACTGTCAGGAAAGTCTGGGGGTGGCTTGATTTGCTGATAGGCTTGGGGTGCAGGCTGTGCTCTCAATGGGCAGCAGGGGCCAAGAATCCTGGAAGTGAAATGGGTTCACAACTATAAAATGACAGCAGAACTTGGTGCACTGCTTGGACTTTAAACACTGAGTTTATTAACTGTAGAGCTATGTAAGACAATGCCATGCAGAGGAAGCATGAAAGGCTTTCTGGTTTGAACCTTTTCTCTAGCAGTGTGGTGGGGTCAAAAAGCAGGGTTATCCTTCTAAAGTAGCTCAACTTTCTAAAAAATAAAACATGGATCAGTAGTTTTACAAGTACTTTATTCCTATCTATTTTGTACCAAAATTATCAATATCAGCTGGTTCCTGAAGCTTGGCCTAATTCACCATATTCTATGAGTGATACTGAGTGGCTTAATTTTTAAGTGTTCAATTAGCAGCATCTTAAAAGATTAGATCTCCTTTTGAAAGGCAAAGCAGTAATTCGGCATTTCTAGAGAGCAAAGTGTGCAGTACAGGTGCCTCACTTGGTGCATAAAATTGATGTACACCATTGTTCTAATTGCTTTTGAAAACGCTGGCCTTAGTGTTGAGCAAAATAAGCAACCCACCAGGACAGTCACACTATTGCAACTATTCTTTTAGCCAAATTTACAAAAATTCCCCCTCATTTTACCTCCTACCATTCCCTTCTATTCCCAATTGCTTCTCTTGTCTTGTCTGCAGCCCTTCCAAAACATATAGCCAGCATTACCCACAGACCTATTCATACAAACAAAACCACAGTACTGGGACAGCCATTGATCCCATCTTTACAATTCTGGGATTGTGCTTGAGAACCAAAAAATATTTTTTAATTTGATTGTTCCATGGCCAATAGCATGCTACACAGGCTAAAGGACTGATGTAGGTCATCATAAAAGGTTTCCTTGAATTTTTAAAATACTGTGAAATTTTTCATTGTGTTATCACAAAATCATTAATTTGAGTACATATCCATTTGAATAAATGGTCAATTCATACCTGAGAACCATACTTTCAGTTTTATACAGACTCAGAGGTGTACATCCTGCCTTTACTTCTGTCAAAACTTTAAAGAAAATCCTTCCAACAACTTCAGTTTAATGATGTTCATCATTACCATCAGTAACAAGCTCGGATTCTGGAATGCTGGCAAAGTTTTAACACTTCATAGTGCACTCTAATATTTTTGAAATACATTGCAGAAACTGATCCTTCACACCAAATGTTTCCAAGCATTGCTTCTAGAAGCCGCATTAAAAATCTGTAGCTTATCAATTTAGCCATGCTGAAGAATGTTTTTACAGCAATTTTTCACAGTATCTCCAAGGAACATAGCATTTCTCAGAAAATGTTCAAATTAACCATAGTCTCTTAGTCCTTAAAGTATGGGAACCTCCGATTTCAAAGACAAGCAGGTTGCACATGCTGCTGTCTCGAAAAGGTCCAGCTGCAGATGATCTTAGAAAGCTCCAAAATGTTTTGTCCCAGCATGAAGGACTAGATTTGTTATAGTATTAGTCTGCACTATATAGGGTCGAGAAGATTTAACCTAACAGCATACTCAACCATTGAGCAGAATAACTGCAAATTTACTTCCAAACTCATCATTTTGAGTACTATAGCAGTTATAGTTTCCTCTAAATTCTATAGTTGAGATTACCAGGTTGCAACATGTATTGTAACAGAAGAAAATATTAAACCAAACCAACCAGTTTATTTATCTCACAAGCCAAAGACCTTGTCAGAAGTCACAAAACTCCAAATTTGTTCATTCATGCTAAAATCTCCACAGTATATTTTTACTAACTGCACCATCTACTGGCAGAATCTTACAACTGTTTTCAATCGATTCCCCCTACATACAAATTTGGATACTTCAGTGGTTCTCAATCATCTAACAGCCCTTGAAAGATCACAGGCAATTTCTGTGAAGTTCATAAAAGGCAAAAAGAAAAGCAAATCCATTTTCAGACTTAAATTAGCTATTAGCGTGCCTTCACCTCAACTGGAAAAGGGTACCTAAATCAAAGAAAACTGAAATCACTGTCTTACTTCAACTATTAAAACAGTTTTAGTAGTGCTTTGTCATCCCGCCGTCCCCCCAACTCTTCAAAAAAAGAAAATTAAAAGAAAAAAGATCCATAAGATCCATAAGATATCTAAATATTTCCACAGATCTAGTTAGCGCGATATGCTGGGTGGACACATGACACAGGCAAAATCAGCAGGACCACAGTAACTAAATTTTGAAAAAGAACTGCATGAGAAAACAAATCTAGATGGTACGCACAGTAACTGGGACAGCCAAGGAAAATATTATCATTCTTATTTTTACTTTTTTATGCATTTAAAGCTTACAACTCATTCTTATGCCAAAGCAGGCAAAATGAAAACAAGCAAATAAGTCATCTGTGTACCATCTAGCCTATAAATATCAACCACTACATATGTTACATCAGTGGCTGATTAGTGGAGCATCACAGCAGTAACAGATCACTGGTTGGCTTTCCCCAAACAAAACACTATTTTCCAGTATTTTGCAGTTTTTAAAAAAGTTTCGTAAGGCAGACTTGATCTGTCTTAAGCTGTATAGAAATAGGAACAGCAAAAAATTCACAGTTCATCTTCAGAAAGTCACTGAAGGTAGCAAGCTCCTCCTTTCATTTTTACCAGGTCATTTACACCCACTTCTGTCCTTGCCTATGTTTTACTGGGCTCGAAGTCTTTCTCTACTCTTGCCTGCTGTGCCCCTGCCATTCTTCACTGGAAAGAAAGAAACCAAAACACTGAAGCAGTTCTCTGCCTGCTTCTCTGACACATCACAAGATGTCATCACTTCTACTTGGAAGGGACATCTGTCCAAGAGGGACACCTTTGGAAACATAAGGTGAAGCTTCTCAAAATAAAAAAAAAAATTAAAATAAAGTAAAATATCCCTCAGTATACAAGTTAAGATACATTATTAGAAAGCAATCATGCATCTCTTTTGCACATATCTATGAGTTTGTTTTCTAATTTCAAGAGAGCAAAAGACATGGTTTAACTGGATAGTGCCATGAGAAGTATAATTTTTTTATATATATTAGAAGAAACACATGGTCATATTCAATACCTTTGGTAGTCTTCATAAACTTCCTAACCAGAAGCATCTTTGGGCAGTATAGATTAACATAAAATGGCTTTATCAAGTACATAAAGCTACTGAGGGACCTAGAAACACTTCTCAGCTTCCAGTAGAGATGCACACCATAACTGCATGAGTCTGTAAGAGAGGAAGACCTGGGGAGTGTCTTCACTGCTCCCTCACCTTTGAGCCTCATTATCCTTACAACAAGAAGCAGGAATGAGAGCTACCATATGCTGCTTGATCTGGAGGAGTCTAGGTCAGGGATCGCAGAGCACGCCACAGGACAAGGGCGTTGTTCTGTTGCATTGCAGCACAAGGATGCGCAGGGAGGAGAATGAAGAATGTGTTCGTGCCACCCAGAAAGAGCACCCGGTTATTTGCTGACATACAAGAAATTCTGGCTTCTGAAGGTCAGTATGCTGCCTCGCACCCTTGCTAGGTACCTAGAGCAAGCTCTGTGAATACTTTCCTCACTCTCCCACAAAGCATCCATACCAGCAGTCAATCACAGGGACCATACCTTTGCTCATGTTAAAGGGCCAAAACATAAACATCTTATGCAGATGTGAAGAGAAATTATTCCAGGTCATACATAAGAGCTCCAATTCAAAAATTGCTTCTCAAAATGAAGTTTCAGTTTCCTCTGAAGTTAGTCATTGATCTAAGCAAAATACAAGGCTAGATAAACTACTGGCCCTATTCAGAAGGGCAACATCTGTATTCCTCAAGATCTACATTACCACTGGACTGTTCGTACTTCAGAACAAGGGACTAAATAGTCTTCCTACATACACCAATTGCCGCTAAATTACCATGAGATCTACTCCAACCCACACAAGAATCTATTTGTATCCTCACTGCAGTTTTGGCAGTACATCAATTACTTTGACAACCCTCACAACTGTAAGAATACGTATAAACTTTGATCCAAAGATGAAATACTGCTTTCATTAGCTTAAAATAGCATTAGATAAGCAAACCTGCCAGCTATATTAGAACACTTTGCTTTTCTATTATGTTCCAGGGGAACCATCTCCTCCCTTTTACCTCTGTCTTTCTGGTAGCTTGCAGCAACACACCAGGAAATACAAAGAGCTCAAAACCTGCAGCAGACTCCTTGTGCCAGCCATGCTAACTATTTAAATGGCTGTTATTCAAATTTAGTGGCTTGCAAACACTCACTGTCCATTTGTTAGGTGAAGGTAAAGTAGTGATCTTTTGTTCTGCACAGTTTTAAAAGGCAGATAATTGCAGATAATCATGGGTATAGCCTGTAGCCTATGCTCCAGAAGGACACCCTGCTGACCTGTAAAGAGACAGGAATCAGTGTCAGAATGATGCTGCCTTATGAATTTAAAAGGCTCTAGGGGAGAGGGAAAGGAGGCACTACATACTGCTCAATTTTTACTTCTTCCTATTAGAGATTATTTCTGATGCTTCTCCGGTTTGAAAGACTCAGTGACTGAAAAAAATCAATTGTTTGTGCTACGTGTCCTTGCCCCTCCTGTCTGCACAGCTCAGTAATTTGTTACCCTGCAAAATGTAGTGCTGTCTTAAGGATTCTTGAAGTTAGATGTGACCAACTACTCATCCACCACATGACTCCAGGTGCCCTATCAGTGCATCTGAGAATTCGGACTCGTAGCTTCTGCCCACTGCCACTTTTCCCAAACTTTCCAATGCTATCCATACTACGATCAAAGAGGCTGCTCTACCCTGGTCTCAGCCCTGCAGTTCCTACTACCCTGGAAAGGCTCTCCTTGCTGTAAGGAGTAGCAAAACCTTCAGAGCAGAGTGACACTCAGCTCTTCCACACTACCAATTTGGGAACCATTATCTGAAAGGCTGAAGTATAAGTCTTTTCCTGCTGTCAGCTCTACATCTGCACCAGCAACAACTGGTCTTTCTTTCACCTGGGGTCTTCAACTGACTCCCTGCCTCTCCAGCCTTTTATATTGCCAGAGCTCTCCCTCTCCCTACAAAGTTCACCTGCCTAGAGTATATCAGAAATATATATGGGAATGGGAAAAAAAAAATCAGATGGTCAACCAGAAGTTGAGGATTACAGAAAGTGGAAATTTTCTCTTGCTGACATATTTAAACAGTCTAATTTGGAAGGCAGGTAAATATAGTACCTGCAAAATATCATTTAAAAAGTAGTTAATCTCCTTGCTTTTTAAGGTATTGAATAGGATTTTGACAACAAACAAATTAAAAATACTTATATCCCTCTTTCTATTGATATTGCACCTTGAATACTGTGAAAAAGGTTATTATATTGCTGATCTTGCAGTAAGATTGTTAAAGAAAATATACCACTCAGCAAACACTGTGCAGCAAGTAAATAATCGAAGATTATTTAAGAATAAAAGCTAAATGGAATGAAAGAGGGAATGGAAGAAAAGAAAAAAAAATATTTATGACAATTTCTGTGATGCAGGAGTATTTCATTATACTGTTAAAATAAAATAGCATTTTCACAATTTAATTATGCCACAGAGCAGGAATGATTTCACTAGAAATTTACAGGCTTTGCTTGCTGGGCTTGAGCAGGCAGAAAGAACTTTTATCTCAATGGTCCCTGACACAATATTGCTACACTAAGATAACACCTTCTAACTTTTTTAATTAGTTCCACATGCAACTCCATACACATTTGGAAATTAGGAACCAGAAGAATGTATTTTTCCCTGAAGTCTCGAAAGAAGAAAACATCATTTTGTAAAGCTCATCTTCAAGTACAAGAGACATTAATGTCTGCATTCTCTCACCTAACCTCCACTGGTCTCAGGAAACAAATAATCTTCCTCCACATAAAAATCAAGAAATAAGGAAAATTATAGAAAAGAAAAAAAAAAAATAGTAAGCGTATCTAGACTTAAGTCACACTAAAACATTAGCAGCCACTTGTTATTCCCTATAGATGTGTAGGCTCTTACAGCATACCAAGCCTTTTGCCAGTTTCTCTGCCATTATGGCTTCATTAGGATGCAACATTCATCCTGGATGTGCTCCCATTCCCTCTCTGCCAAAACGGGCTTAGAAAGCTCTAGTTAGCTCAGCAACACAGAGGAAGGACTGCAGGTAGGTGTCAGGGAGCAGGGGGCTGCTCGGCAAGGGAAGCCGGGCTGCGGCCATGACCCAGGCAGGCCATTGCCCCACCAGACAGGGGCAGCCCCGCAGAACCAGAGCAGAGCCAGGGTGGGCACAGCGACAGGGCTGGGGACCATCACACAAGGTGAGGTAGGGTCACGTCCAGGGTCAGTCTGGCATGCCAAGCCAGGACTGCTGGAGACAGGACTAGCTGTCTGGGCTGAGCTCTGACCAGAGCTCCTGGCTACAGATGGAGGTCCCAGGAGAGGCTGTCAGGGTCATTAAGGCTCTCAGCCTATTAAGGCTGATAATAGGCACTCATTGCAATGGTATGATGCCATGACATCAACCAAACCTTATGGCTTTTGTTCATTTGTTTTCTGAGGTTCTACTATGCCTTTCTCAGTAAAAAAGTGCCTGTTAGCCTTGTCTCTGTACTCCAAGTTATATACGCTAGCTATTATTTACTCCAAACTGTTTTCCATTTTCTTGCAAGACAGGAACACTCCTCACAAGACTATCTGCTTGTCTCTCCTGATACAGAGAACTTGTGCTCTTCACAAGATGTGGAAAAAAAATAAGGACACTGAACACCTTCAACCTTCATTGCGGGACTCCCTTTTCCTCCTTAGTTGTAGTCATCGCCTTATCTCTGATCAAAATATTCAAGCCGTAACAATTAGAGATGGTCCTTTGTGATCCAGTTTCTTCTCTACCCTGTGACCGCACTGACACCTTCTGCGCTGACCAAGCTGCAGAGCTATAGGACAGTAGCCAGACAGCTATTTCAGCAGGGATAGCTGTCCTCCCATATTCCAGAAAGACAGCCCCAAAATTGCCTCGACCCTTACCCACATCAAGGGGAATGATGAAATCCTCCATTCTACAGTACAGGAAGAACACAGGGAAGGTGTGGGTTTTTTTCTTAAAATTCCTATATGTACATATTTAGAGCAAGAAATAATGTATGCTCCAGAGTACCTAACACAGAATTGTATTTAAATAATGCCATGTGGACTGAATCCAGAAATACAAAGAATAAATAAGAGGCATTTGGAAGGGAAACACATCTTCCAGAGGGCTAGTTAAAAATACCTTTACGCTGCCAAATTTTATTGTTTTGGTTTTTTTTAAGTACCCCACCTATCTGTCATAATGGCAGTTTCAATAAGTACTTTCTAAAGGAGAAATGTACTTCTGTTCTATCAGGCACAACTATTTTCCTTTTGTTAAAGTGGAATCTATAGGTGATGAAGGTGAGTAGAGGTGCTTGCAGCTGCCTCAGACACTTCCCAGCTCAGCTGAGGAGTTTCTAAATGAGAGAACCAGTAGGCAAGTACTGTGCCATCACACAAATTCATGAATGTGTATGCATATGCTTTGTATACGATGCCAATACAGTCTGACAAATACAGCAAAACGTTTTAAACATATCAGGAGGAGTTCCTGATGTCCAAGAAATTTGAATAAAAGCCTGTTTAAACAACACGTACTCAAAATTCATCTCATTGACCAAGTGGTATGAGGATCTGAAAGCAAAAGTTAACTGCAGATTCAAGAGCATAAAGAGTAACTTCTTCACCCAGACATGATTTAGCTTGCTGAATTCAAACCCACAGCCATCATTTAGACCATGCACCTTCTAACAAATATATGGAAACAGAACTGCCCAGAATTGTTATTTCCCAACACCCAAAAGCATTTTAAGAACTCTTATTTCATGGTGTGGAATAATTACTTGATGTATGTCAAAATGAGCTGTTGTTCAGGGAGATTGACCCAGCCCTGCCACCTGTATGAATTACATGCTTTGTCTTATTCATCATCTGTGCCTTATTTTGAATACAACTCTAACTGTAACAGCCATGTAAATCTGGAATGAATCCAGTAAAGTTAATGAACACAATTCAGATTTTTACCAGTTTGAGAGTCGTTTGGGCCTTCAGTAGACAAATGGACCACAGGCTGTGAAACAAGCATATTGAGAATGAGAGAGTCCATTTGTTTAAGGACAAGGATGAAAATAAACATGAACAGCTGCCTCTATCACTCGCCAGTCCATCTAAATGAGGCAAAGTTCCAACTGGAAAGAGTTGCACACATATATTACAGAGCATATGAAGCACTAAAGGCTGCAGAGACAGATTTACTTTAAAAGTTTCCTGAACTGTAGACACTACTTCGAAAACTGGGGCCTGTTCACAAACTAAAATCCTTAACTTTATAGTTATTTGAGTGAGTACTTAAGTTTTGAGGATTTTATCCTTGGCTCTTTTTTCTCTCCTTACTTAAGTAAATCAAAAGAAATTAATTTAAACACAGCACACCTAGTTGGGGTAAGGGGTGGCAAAAATTCTAGATTGTCATTTGCATTCAGCTCTAATTTTCTTTGAATACATATATATATTTTTTATAAGTGTGTATTATCCCATACAGGTAGAAGGATCCATTTTCTGTGAGCACTTCAGAGAAGACCCAATGTTATTTAGCACCTATCACCCACAGAAATCCTGGTACCCAGCTAGAATTCCTAAACAAGTGGATAGTATAATTATAAAAATAATACTTCTATCCAAGAAGTTTTCAGAGTTAGCAATCTAATTTAACATTGTTCCTGTCATATTCAGAGCTGTCTGTATATTTCTACCTTCCTCTTCAGTTAGGTGAACACACCAGCAGAAAAGCACTTTCCAGTGGAACTATCATAGCTGCTTCAATTTTCAGTTTGTACAGAAATTTCAGACAGCCATAGCCGATATATGTTTTCACTGATAACCAGTGAAAAGCCTTGAGCTCAAAAATCTCCAAAGAAAAAAAATCTTCTGTGCCCTGTTAAGTGATTTTACAGCAGAAACAGAATTACTCACATGAAGTGCAAGTGTTGCCACTTCTAACACGTAGTCTTATGTCCTCGTCCTCCCTTCCCTAAGCCTGCTTGCTCTCTGCCATCTTAGCCTATTTTAAATCCAGAGGAATAAAGCAGTAACTCACTTCAGTTGTTATCGACAAATGTTGTAACACAAGTGATCCATATCCAGCCTGTAAAACCAGACTGGAACAACAGTTAGCAGTAATTTTAACAATCTCTCAGAAATTCACATTACAGGCTAAGAAGCTTATTTAGCACAGTAGTTTTCCTTTCAGGTTGAAGTATTCTGTCTGCAGGAAGTAACTCTCCTGTCTGAGCATCTCAGCAGCTTAAAATACTCCAAATCTGTGTCTGTACACTGAAACAAAAAACCTAAACCAAACCAAACCAAACCAAACCAAACAAAAAAATCTGGGCACTTTCTACTACTTGTGCACCACTAGTCAAGTGTCAAAACTTTGTAAAAACAGCTCACAGCTCTATTTGCAGTAAAGCAGAGGGAGATGCCCTACTAACCAGCATCAATCATGGGTGCCAGGACAAACTGCTACCATTAGCAGCCAGTATAGTGGTCACTGTGCTCTTAATATGACCCCAAGACATTAATGCCAGGGCACAATACAGAACTGCAGCAGTCTGTCACAGGAGATCTGATTGTGGATTATGTTTTGAAGCAATCTTATTGTCCTGCAGACAACTTTTCACATCGTGCTGGAGGAAGGAGAATATGATGCAGCAGTGGATGTATGGACTCTTCTACAGCAGGAGAAAAAGCAGACGGGGAGCCGCTTTCCTGATAAAAATAAATCTGCTTTGGTAAGGACCACAGTCCGTGCGGTTTGGTAGCTATGCCACAGGTGGCTGTCCTCTCTCAGCTAATCCTGGAACACTATATACTAAGCAACACAAATTCTCCTGAAATTTAGGAACTAACTGTTCAATGAGCTGCATCTGAATGCAAGAAAGCAAGGGACTGTCCCACTAATTCAATAAGCTTTGGAACAAGTCCCAAAATCATTAATACTTGGGAAATTTACCTATGCTCAGTCATTCCTATTCAATTACCCAGAATTCAGAACTGCATCAAGAATAAAAATCTGTCCAGCAGCAAAACTCAATGGATTGTTTTCCTCTGCAGTCCATGCTATACTTGTTTAGTTTGCTGAGTAACAAGTACAGCATTTTGGGTCAGTCAATACAGCAAGGTCTCGAAGTCAGAGTGGTGCTCACTGAAGTTTTTCAGTAAAAACTATGAGTTCCTTCAAAAAGCAAATGCAGATAGACAGCAATGCCTCCTACCAAGAAAGCATCAAGGTTTTGCAGTCAAGGAAAAGGGGCTACAAAAGGAAAGATTAATTTTATATGCTTGCAGTGCCTTCTGCAGGTATTGTAGATTGGAAACATCGATATCCTGCTGGAAGCAATGTGACAAGTCATAAGAAGACAAAAAAGTAGCTATATACCAAGCACTGTAATCTGGTGACAAAATGGATATCCAGCTGCTCTGCTGGATAGTAATAAACTTACCAGCACATTAGCAGATCATCTTTCATTCAGAGGATGTTCAATCAGCCACAGGAAAACTATAACCCACCTCTGCATCAAACTATACACACAACCTATACACCTCTGCACCATGTGCATATGCACACACACACTCCCTTATGTTAAATTGCAACTGCTGAAACAGTCACCAATACAGCACACTCTCTTCTTGCATACTGAATGCACTGACTTTCTTCAGCAGCTGTCAGATTCACCCCATGTTCACTCAGCAGGTTGTGAACTTTGCTGTTTAAATGGGTTTGAGTGAGTCAGAAAAGCATCTGTCCAGTTATAGTTCTGCTCCAAAAATACCACTATGCTCATTTCCAAAAATTTCAGCAAGAGATGGGCCAGGCATCTTCCAAATCTTAGCCACAAAATTATCTGCATCAAGAAGCCATACTAATTGGCATTTGCCATATTCAATTCATTCCAGCTGCAGAGAGATACAGACAAAACCAAGAAGAGACATTTCCACCGAGTACCACCATTCCCTCTGACTCTGGGAAAGCCTCAGTACCTTAATAGCTGCAGGTGGCTATGAAAGTCAGCAAAATAAGGCATGTAATTACTGTATTAGTTCAGCTCTAAAGGTCTAATTTAATCTTACCCGTCTAGAACATGGCTACATGCAGGTCTGCTCAGTTCTTTCTACTAAATTAGACACAGTTCCGTTCTTTACCCATCAAAGTATCACAAATGCAGTGTTCTAACACTTCAAAAGTTTCCCACATGGCTTTGAACAAGTCAGATAAGGTCAAGTTTCAGAGAATTTAACAATTTTTATGCTCTAAATTATTTAATTCAGTCTTCAAAAGCTTGTGAGTATATTTAGCTATTTGGCCAAGAACTGACATCTGAAAACTAGACCTACCACAGGACACACTAAAAAAGAAGTCAGTGAACATGACATTGAGAAAAAAAATTCAAAACCAATTACTACAAGTCAGCATTAATGGATGAAATAATCTACAAATGTTAATAAAAGACTAAGCTCTCCTCCAAAGCAAGTCCATATCAAGACATCAGGAGGTGCGACTGCGTACTAGGGGGAAGAACAAGTTTTGCAAGGGATCTTACCATTCCAGGGTTCTGATCAAGTTTTCTGTTTTCTGTAGTACAAATAGACACATTGGAAACATTAATCAAGTGTAGGGCACCTAATCAAAGATCTGTTGTCAGACCTCTGCTCTCTGAGCAGTCAGAATAAACCAAAAGTAGCAACTGAAATGTTCTCCTGAACTCATTTAATTTCAGTTATGTTGTTCTCTTTCTTTCATGACAGGCTAACACTGAATAAAACATTCAAGTTTTTCAAGAAAAATCTTAAGAAAGGACTACCTGAAAAAAAATAAAGACATTCACTGCTGTAAATCAATACATAAAATTTATTGAAATCCAAGCTCAAGGTGTACAGAGGACTCAATCTATGCACCTATAAGGACTGAAAATACACAAAAGTAGATAAGGCATAAACTTAGGCAGAAAAGCAGATAACTTTACATTCAAATAAGCAAAACCGCTCTAATTTAGTGAGATCAGATACAAGGCAACAAAAAGTAGATTTTTGAGCTTTAAAAAGAAAAATAACAAACACACATGTATTTGAAATACAAATAAGATACTCTTTCTTAAACAGATTAATAGCTTTATTATGTGCTGGACAAAAACAAGAGGGTAATGCTAAGAAACTCACTCTACCTATGCAGTCTGTACTCATGGTAGGGACGGGATCACGCAACGTATGACAGCGTGCCCCACACTGCAGTAGGCCAACAATGGGAAAATAACCCTCTTGCTCCTTTTATAACATTCATTCATTATTATACATCAAAAACGCATCTGAAAAAGCCTCATTTAAGAGGATGGCTGACACCTTTATATATATATAGATATATTTTAAGTGAGAAAGTCGAGCTGTAGAGGCAATCTCTGGTTGAGCTGAGTTGCAGTCAAGAATAATTCCATTGAAGTTAAGAGGGACAGGTTTGTGGGTTTTTTTAAAGTAACAATTAAATTACAAAAATATCCAGCAAAACAGATTCCAGGGTCAATTCCAGGTAAGTGACAGACGCAACCAAAACTCAGGAAAACCCAAGGTAAAAGACAATGCACTACTTAACTGTTCTTTAAAGTAAATTTCATATTATTCCAATGTCCTCCAGCTGATTCATCAGCACAGCTACTATGAAGCATGCCTCCCTTACTTTCAGGAAATAAAGAGCACATGTATTCACTACATATCTGTGGAATCACAGGTATTCCAGGTAATAAAGGTGGTGGCATGCCAGCTCCACTAGAAAAGCAGTTGCTTGTAGGATACACGTCAGTCTTACAACCGAGAGTCAGTGAAAAACAAATTTTCCTGCACAAAAGCTTAAAAACCAGCCCTCCCTACCTTTATAGCTTTTTCTCTTTATAATCACAGATTCATTTTCAGAAAATCACCTCATTTTTTCTTTAGTGTTTTCAAGTGAAGTTCAAGGTAAGGCAGTGCAGCATATCTTAGTCTGGTACAAGATGGAACACAATGCAGCATTTACAGGTTTGTTGGAATGTAGCACTGCTCAGGGGAGCATTTCACTTCAGCACCTATTATTGATTCTGACAGATTGGAGGGATAGGACGATCCCGCTCACCGCTCAAGGCTACACACCTTGGAATTGCCAGATTTGTCCAAGATGGTATGACCTCTCCTTCTTTAGCCTGATTTCAAGTTACTTCTGTATCTAGAGAATAATAGGTGGCACCGTTCCCTTGTACAAAGGCTAGTGGATGATTTTTGCCCAAAATGTCCATCACTGAACCTTGTGCAATTTGCTACACCACATTCTGAATTCCACCAGAACACTGGGACTAGAAATCAGAATTTTGATCCTAAGTGTCAACATGGCTTTCAGTAGTCAACTACCTGAGCTCTTCATAGGCCTTTCAGCTTTCTGTTTTCAATACCCTTCAAAAAGCAGAGGTAGTGAGGAAAGAACAATTTCCTAAGTCACTCTCAGAGAAGGAAGCTGAATGAACCTTGGTCTCCAAGATTCATGCCAGCACTCTAGCAACTGAGGCATCCTTCCTCTCTACATTCCCCTCTGCTGAAAACTCTTGCCCTACAAGAAAGTCTTTCATTAGCAGTTAATTTACTTGCCTCAGGTTATGCTATTTCAAAGTGCTACTTTCAAACAAAGGAAAACGTCATGAAACCACTCATTAACAATAACAAAAACCAAAGCAAACCAAAAAGATATTTGCTTCTGCACTTTTCACTCTGAAACTCTGTCTGCCTCACTGGGATACTGCCATAGGGGCGTACTGCGATACAACATCGAAGCCAATGCTGAATGTCACTTACTCCCTTGGCAGTAACACCAGCAAATGCAAAAAAGGCCAACTGTGTGTTGACATTTTGTGTCCAATTCCCACATTTTTACACCTCATTTGCTGGACTTGCTCTTTGTATTATTTCAAACTGAGACTGAAAAAGGGTTGTTTCATTTAGGGAAAATGGAATTAAAACAAAAATGAGTGCCGCTGACTCAAGAAAAAAAAAAAAAGATGGAAAAAGAGCTTATTCGCAAAGTGTCAGGACTAATTCTCTGCTTTTAAACTTCTTGACTCATGATTTTCACATAAGACTAAGTCAAAACTTAAATCAACATTCATGTCAAGTCATACATTCTATGGAAGCAAGTAGTTCTTTAATATCATGCTTACTACTATTGCTCATGAAAACTGATTAAAAGCCACTTGGTCTCATGACAGTCCTTAAAGTCAGGTTTTGTCCTATACTGGCACTGGACAGAATTTATAAACTTACATGAGTGCTGAAATCCTGGCCTGGCCCATGAGAAACTAAAGTTCAGTCTCTTCACCAGAGGCAGGAAAATCTACACTAAAGACCTTGGACAGAAGCTAAGCAAGAGTTTGAGTCTCTATATCCCAAATCCCAATATCCAACCACCAGACTTCAACTTCCATCTCTATTTACTGAAATCTCTACTCTTCATGCCTTCCCAATATTACCTATTAATTCTATTCAGATCAAGCCTAACTCCAAATCTCAGAGGTAAATATAATTTCTTACCATTTGTTTTACATAACACTCCCTTAACTGAACTGTGTATAAAAGTAACTATATAAGCACACAGGTGTATGCTAGGCACAGAAGAAGAAGAAAATCCCAAAAGATCACACTAAATTTCATGAGCAGGAACCTAAACTGAGAACTAGAACATCAAATCCTGATTTAAAAAAAAAAAAAAAAAATTAAAAAAATGCTGCTGAAAAGCCTTTCTGACAGTGTAGCACTTCATTTCTGTCTAATCAGCAGCCACCAGTAACTGTGAAACTCCATTGTCCTTTCATCAGCCCCTAACTACAGTCAACCCACAAAGCACAAACAAATTTTTGACCACGATTTGCCCCAGTGTCATTGATCATCTAGCTCTGATATGTCATTGTAGTTTCAATTGCATGGTATTTTTCCAATTTCTTAACACAGTGGTCTTTGGAGAATAGAAGCATCACCTAAAATTCAAGATGCAGTGAAATTTCTCTGTTAGAAACACAAACTGTATTTTAAATTATGTGTTTTGGGTTTTTTAATGGAAGAAATCTACTTTGGAGGTTAAGTTTTGAAAGGAATAAACTGATACAGAAAGAAGAGAAATTTTGTGTACGCTTTCAATCATCCCTACAGTCTATCCAACTCTTTAATGCTTCTCCCACCAACTCCTAAACCTGGCTTCCTATTTTTAGGAAAATATGGTTTCCCACTATAGGAAGACTATGAGGATTTCTTCTAATGCAACACTGATCTGTGCCAAGAAGCAACATCATATGAAGTTGCAATAAAATTTATTAACTAGTTAAGGAACAGAATATCTTTATTTCCTTTAATCAGTGTATGTCTGCATTTGATAGACTATCAATTTTTTATTGAAGATGGACTATGCTGGGTTTTTTTAATAAAGAGACTGCATAACAAATTAACATTTTAAAGAAAGCTCAGAGCAGTCTTTCTTCTTCAACACAATTAAAAGCATTAATGATGTCTCTTTCCTTCAATGAAAACAATGAGGTTTACAGCTCTGATGTTTTTAACCATTTTAGCCATTCTTTATTCCTCCAAACATCTGCAAACTGTTATACAGAAAAGAAAAATACATTCAGGACCTGTTCATATTGTCCAAAGCTGAATTCATTACCTTCAACACCATTTCCTGGTTTCAAAAGAAAGAGGTAACATAGAAATAAAAAGAGTGAAGAATTAAAGAAATGGACTGCAAACCTTCTGCTTTGATGAGGTAGCTTATTGAAAACTGAGAACACAACTGAGAGGCAGCCACTGACACATTAAACTAGTATTAATCAAGCTGAACTTAGTAACAAGAAGAGAAGTAAGGTTTGCTTATTCTCCATCTCCAATTGAACTGTAACAGAAGTATATGCATGAAAAAAAATAGCATCTTTTTAATTGTATTTGTATCCTACTTANAGAAAGAAAGAAAGAAAGAAAGAAAGAAAGAAAGAAAGAAAGAAAGAAAGAAAGAAAGAGAGAGAGAGAGAAAGAAACACCTGAGAGCTAAATCCTTGCCCAAGTCAGGTTCTTTATGGCTGGTCATAGGGAATTATCACCAAAATCTCCTTCATTAAGCTCTAAATGACCAAGCGAGGACTTAGAAGAAAAATCCCAAGCAGCTGAGAACCACGTTAAAAGTATCTGAAGCAAGAGGAAAAGAAAAATCTGTTTATATTTCTCATTGCAGAAAAGGACCAGCAGACCAACTGAACACAAGGCCATGACAAGGGCTAACCCAACAGTGGGTTAGTAGATAGTGATTACTTCCCTCTGCGCAGCACCTACACTCACCTGGAATAGTGTCCAGCAAGAGAGAAATAGAGAAACTGGAGATGGTTCACCAGAGGGACACCAACATCGCTGGGGGGTAGAGCACAGGGCATACACAAGGAGAGGCTGAGGGAAATGAGTGTCTTTAGCCAAAAGACAAGGCAGCTAACGGGACCAAATCACTGTCTTCTACCTCACAGGTGGTTATAGAGAAGATGGAGCCACAATTTTCTCAGATAAGCACAGTGAAAGGACAAGAGTGACAGTCACTAGTTGCAACATTGCAAATTACTGCTAGATATAAAAAGGAAGAAAAGGTTCACAGTGAGCATAGATAAACACTGGAACAGGTTACCCTGAGAGGTCTGGGGATCTACATTCTTGGAGCTATTTAAAATTCATCAGGACAAGGCCATGAGCACCCTGACGTAACTATGAAGCTAATTCAGGCCCTGTTTCAAGCAGGGCTAGATTATCTTCATTGGTTCCTTCCAACCTTATCATTCCATAATTCAAGAATTTCTGGTCTTTATTTTTAAATATGGTTGCCCAGTATTCTACCCTACATAAATCTAGACAAGTTATTCTTTCATGTTCTCATGTCCCAAGAATGATTCTACACAGGTCAAGCATCCAGCAGGTATGAAGAAAATAAAGGCACTTCCCACCCAAGGTGTCATATTCTGGTGTGCTCATGTACTAGGGCAAAGTAAATGGTAGTAGTGATAGCTGTCATACAAACAGGTCGAAGAAACGGAACGATGTCTCATGCCAGGCAAAAAAATTTTATGCAAACGGTTTTTGGAAAATACATCCAGTGAGTGTAGTCTCAGCTTTGTAGCTGAATTAAAAAGGATTTTTTTTTTTAACTTCAGATTTGCTATAGCCAGACTGTGTCCTCCAATGTCAGCCATGCATTAGTAGTACACATTCACATCATGAGCCGTCACACAGAATATGGAGAACAGCCTGCACAATCAACTCGGTCATTCTATAGGCTTCAGTAAACTGCAACTACCAAACTGTTTTAACAGAGAAGTTCAACTTCCCCAGTGCCCCTTGATTTGTGTGATATAACAATAACTGTTGTTTGAAAGCCAGTTAGAGAGTATGGTGGTTGCTATTTTTGGTAAAATAAGAATTCAATTATTTTGAGAGCCAAGAAAATGGAGGACATAGAAGAATTTGTGGGAACTTCCTTTTGCAGCAAAGATCTTCCATACCTTCTAAATTCAGTCTATCTGTTCTACCCTGCCTGGTACGATACTAACTACTTCATATCCCCAAAGAGTATCATCTAATTCCTTCAAACAAAAGACCTCCTTTTCATTAATTAAAAACAAAGAAGCCAAACTAAACTTACTGTCTAGTGACAGAGGTACCATATCTTAAAAATAGCTACTGGGATACTGTGTCATCATCTAATTACAGCAATACTCAGGCAAGTGGAAATCATGCCCTGAGGGAATACAAAATTGCCTGAAAAGCTCATTTATCTAAGATAGCAAGAAATATATGTATTAATGGATTTAGTCATCAGGCTTAAACATTAATCCAGTGTTTCAGTGAAGTATTAAAAAACCCCTTAAGTTTGCATTTGCATCCAACTAACATTTATCCTATTTAACATAGTTAAATAGGTTCATACTTCCTCTTCACTTCTATGAAGAAAAACATATTTAGTGTTAGAAATTTGTTTATGAAAATGTAACCCTCTCTCTTCCTGCCCACTAGGTCAATTTACTTCTTGTGAAAACCTACACTTTCCAATGTATGTCTTTTCTCATTAAAAGGTAATGCACACCTAGCAGTCACAGTAACTGCTCTTCTCCTCCAAGAACCCTTGGGGTTGCTTCACAGATTTCCTCCCGTCCTTTAACTGATTAAGGAAATGTTCTGACAGCACTCTACTGGGAGAGAAAGCACTCACCATCCCTCTGTAGAAAGAAACGTAGTTATCTGGAAAGTAATGAACAAGCAGGAGGCCAGTTCTTTAGCCTCAAGATGAAGTGACCTTTAAAAGGGAAGCCAAAGCTCCAGTCCATGTTCCCAAGATGTTATTGTTTTGATTATTACACAGATCTACCCTACTCCCTGGCCCTTGCTGCATATCCAATGGCTAAACAAAAATCAGGTGACATTTATCTCGCTCCCTGCCCAGATTCACAGCAGAATGCAAAAGGCCCAAATGAAGAAGAAACAATTGTCCCTCACCTCTATGCAATAATTCATTATTTACTCATCTAAAGAGATGAAAGTTGATGTTCAACTCCCTCTTCAGTTGATAGGAAGGATGCCTTCTCCTGCGTGAGGTGAACAAAGAATGGCATTACAAACTGTATTTTTCCAACGATTTTTGATGTGGCAACCAAACCTGCCCAGGTACAACAGGTATAATATGAGACTAAACTTTGTGGCAATAAGTTGCTATGCACAGGACCTACTGTTGAGATCTCAGAGGAACTGAAGATCTTCAGCTTAGGGCAGATCTTGGCATGAAGAGTTATAAAATGAAGATAAACTTCCCAGACATAACCTGAGTTCAAGTCAGAGAAAATAAAGATGCAGAGAAAAGCAACAGGAACAAAAAGAATGTTTTGGGTTTGATATTTGAGGAGTGGCAAAGGAAAGAATTGTGTTGTTCCTACTTAGGCATCAAAACCACAAGTAATTTGGATGCCTGATCTCTTTTTCATACATAGCTGCAGAACCAGTAATATTGCAGACCAATCTGACCATTCAATAATAGGCAAAGACTCCTCAAAAGAAAGTTAATCATAGTAAGACTGACGTTCCTTATCCAGTCAGGATTAAGCGAGTTCATCATTCAAGTCTAATGTTTCTCCACAGACGGGAAAAAAAAAAAAAAAAAAAAAAAGTCAACAGCCAGAGCACTGAACACAGCACTGCTTCCTACACCCAGAGGCCTTTAGTCTTGGGAAGGCTCACCCAACAGAATACCTCAGCAGACTCCTGACAGACTCAGGAACTTATGTGTCAGTACTTCCACTACCAACTTCCATTAGCCAAACAGATAATAAACAATAAGCACCATATGATTCCCTAGAGCAGAAAGAAAATTAAATCAATACTTATTTCTGTGAAAATGTCATTATTTTCATGGAGAATCAGCTGGTGGTGGCCATCAGGTGCTCACTGCTGCTGCTTTTCAGCCAACAGTTCATTACCCAGTAATAGGGCAGAGAACAGAGACGTTCTTCCTAATGACTTTCAATACCCATTTCCAACACATACACATGTACCAAATGCTGCATTTCCAGGTTTCTCTACAATTCATTAATGTTTATTCTCTTAATCAAGTAAGTCATTCTGCAATCAGGCAACAAATTCTTAAATGGAGAGCTTGCCCAGCTTTCCTGAGAAGCCTTTACTTTTATCTCTGAGCAGAAGTCACGAGTGTCTCTTTGTCTCTCTTTTTTTTTTTTTAAGATCTAGAAAGTTATTAGCTGCTATTGCCAATACTTTTCCCTTAACAGCAAGGCAAGTGTTATTTCTTACGTAGCTGTATTATGGCTGCACTTGGGGATACTCTTTCATATATTACAGAACCTTGCCTATTGTTCTCACTTTTTCCACAGCCTCTTCCCTGCCACATCAGTTTGAAAAAAGAGAGGAACTGAAGCCATAACCTTGGCAACCAGATACCATGCAATATCAGATGTTACAGTCATGAGTAAAACTCATCCTATTTTCACAGGAATCAAACAGCTGCAAAAGAATGGACATCTAAGCCTTTATCTATCATAATTTGGTAGCAAATACGTTAAGTGTACATAAACATAATTGTTAAAATGTTGCATGTCATGAAGTACAAGGATATTTGGACATCTTTCCTCGTACAGAAGCAGTTTTCAAGTTACACTAAACCACATGCTGAAATTTGGAATAGGAACTTCACAGAAGCGCTGATGAGAAAGGGTCAAGCACAGCTTCATCAGATTCATGGACTCAATTTAATACTTGTATATGTATGTATTTTTATATTGGAAGAACTCTAATTTTCAGATGCAATATTCTGTGTGTCATTTCCTTTAGATGGAATGCTTCAAAGGTGATTTTGCTTATTTCACATAATCTACTTTTCTATTTCAAAAATTTCCTTTTAATAGGGATTAAATTATGATTTAAAAGAAAAAAGATTACTACAAAGGAGTACTACATATGTCCACATATCCTCACATTCAGAATCACCAAGTAATTGAAGTGATTATTCTAACCTTGTAATTCAACTTAGAAAGGATGCCAACAGAAGACAAGTGTTGACAAGTTATCCCTCTAGATAATTTGATAATTTGATTTTTAGATCAAATAGTGATTTGGTATTCATTTACATGTTCTCTCATCACATACAATAGACAGAACTACACCAGTGTTAGTTCTTACAGCTCTTTTTCACAACTGTTGACTGAACCAAGTGATGGTGGTAAAACAGCATAGTACTGACATCTTCTGGCACAGTTTTATTGAAGACCATGAACCACCTAGTCTGACCAATTCAGTTAATAGGCCAAACTCAATATTATAGGCATTGATTAAATCTAGTCCAAAAATACGTATGCCTTCAGCTTACCCCAGGAATGGACATAGATACAGTGTGAAGAAATAGGAATTTACTACCACCTCCCAAGCATCATATCACACCATGATGGTATCCATCAAATTTCAAGCAGTCATGTTGCAGAGTCTGTTTGCAGTGTCACCATCTACAGAATGCCCTACATTTGATATTGTATAATTTCCCAAGACAGACTTGCTAGTGTCTCCACAGTAATGAACGACAAGATCTCAGAAGAAAATACTCAGACGATTTTTTTCAGTTGGGGAAACAGCAGTACATATTCAATGGCTGTCGCTTATTTTCTGCAGAGTTTCAGTGGTTCCATACATGATAACAAAACCACTTTCGTGCTTAAAATTAAGGTGTTTGTCTGGATTAGGTCAAAAGCACGGTTAAAACAGTGACCCTGTTACGTGGTTTAACACAAACACACACAAAAGACCACCAAGGCCTTTGGGGAAGATACAGGGTTCCCAAGTTACTGTCATCACAGATTCTGTCACATTTTTTATCACACAGAAGATACATTAACACCAGAGATATTATTCAGTCAATGAATGTGATCATTTGACTCTGCATATTTAATACTCTGCTAGTGCATTCAATTGGCTAAGACAACTTTATTTCTAAAAAGAATGGCGTTGGTGTCCAGTTCGGCATAAACCCATCAACTTCCTGTCTGGAGATACTTTTACTTCAGTGACAAGCAACAAGGTTTTTATATCCTAGGCCACTGTGCTGTAGGGTGTTCATGAGCTCCTTGTAAAAGGCCCATAAAAGATAACCAAAGAAAAGAAATTTCTACTGGAATTTTATGTATAAACCAATAGAACAGAATTTTAAAATAAATTTAAGAACAGTCCATTGCTCAAGCAGTCAGTAGTTGAAATGCTCTGCACACCACCTTGATCTAAGGTGGTATAACACTAAAATGTAGTTTCACTCCTGAAAGAAGACATCTCCAGACACAGAAGACCACATTCACATTTGCATAACTGACCATTTGTAATAAGGCCATGTTCTGCAACTCGTACATGTTTTGAACATTTTCCCACAGCTGTAGCCTCATCAGAATCAAACATGACCTTCTAAATACGCTCTAACTCTTCTAAAATTATTCAGAAACAACTCCATTTAAATCAGCAGAGCCGCTTGCAGACCAACGTGCTGTTGAGCTGAATAAAAGAAATAGGTCTTTGCATTGCTAATCATTTCGTACCTCATATCTCAGGATGAAAACAGGATAGAGGCTCATGGATGAATTATTCCTCCCAACAGGAAAAACAATGTTGTGATCAAAAATTGTTCAATTCTGTTTAAAAAAAAAACCAAACAAACAAAAAACACAAAACACCACAAAACCAAAAGCATACACTTTTTTTTTCTTTTTTTTTTAAGAGCATTACAGTTTCAAGGAATGTATATTTGCTTCACTTTTATCCTCTGCATGTATAAAGATGAAGGACTGATGGACTGAACACCAAAAAGCTTGAGCCACTGACTTCAAGCAATCTATAAATTCTTGTGGAATCTTTAAAATCATGAATTATTAAGAAGGCTTCCTCTTTCCTCCATCCCTTCATATTACAAATTGGGAAGAATAATATGGAGCTTGATCTCATAAATGATGACATGTCAACAATCCTAAAGAATGACTGGTCAAAAGACAGACCAAACCTCCTGTTCAGTTCACGGTTAACAAAACATACAACCCCATCTTCCAGATGAAGCAGGCAGGAGACAAGTTGATTCCCACACTTCCCAGAACTTAGGGAGGGAGATAAGAAATCTAAAAGTGCATCTGCAGATGTTGCAAAAGCATTTGCGCTGCAAGGATTTACTGATGTTACACATTCTACTAAAGCCCATACTCCCACATATTCAGCCAGTTCAGAAATTGAATGAAAACTGAGAAACTTGTTGGACAACAAAAAGAAAATACAGTTTGAACAACGAATAAGTTGCTATAAAAATGGTTAATAACGGGTCAGATTTGAATGGAACAATTAAGTTAGTCTGCTCTTAGACTTTACACAAGCAACAGAGAAAGTTCAGGTGAGACACAGGCAGCAAGCTCTCCCACGTGGAGCAGGCACTCCACTGCATGCCCTGACCTAGGTGCAATGGCAGTGAGCGTTGCCCAGGGAGCATTCACGACTCTGTAAGTTGTTTTTAATCACTACTAAATTAGTTTGTGGGAGTTTTGGAACTATTTTACCCACACACATACACACCCCCCCAAGTTCATTGTTGCAGAGCAGCTTCTGCAGTCTGAGCAGGCAAGATTTGGAGGAAGAGAAACAACAACCTGAAGATTTTCTTATGTTGTTTCCAAATGACACATTGAGGGTGTGGAGTGGAGTAAATATATCAATATCCTGAAAAGCAGTGAAAACAACTGATCTGCCAGTCTGATTAAATGCATTCATTTTGCTTTTTGAAGCCTTGCAAAAGTCTGTAACTTACACAGTAAGAAAACTGACAAAATATAACTATGTATTTGGTTCTTATAATGCTAATTAAATTACTGCTTCCAAGATACATACAGTGTCACAGCTCAAGTGCCAGGAAGTAGCTTGTTTCAGGGAGTTGTTAAACATCACTACCTGGCCAAGAAAAGCAAAGATATGGGAGGCTTCCCCAGTACATACCCTCCACCTTCAAAAAATCAAGGTTGTTTCTACTTATACATACATAAAATGGTTTCAGATCCTATTAGCACTATTCTATTCATCTTTATCTTTCCCACCTCTCAGAAATCTCTATCTAAACACCAACATGAAGCAAGGAACTGTCTAGTCAATCAGTGTAGCCCAGGTGATAAAGCAGAGACAAATAAGTTTTCCTGCTGTTCGCTCCGGCTGCTTCCTCTCTCCCTATCCAAACACCATCCCAAATAGACTCCGTGCCAAATTCATGCCCTGCCCTGCCAAAGAAAAATCAAGAACACCTCTTCTCCAAATATCCTGACCAACAGAAAAATAAAGAAACATTCTTGAAAACCTCTGAAATCACTGATGTGCAGGGCAAGATTATCTCTAAAACCACACAGAAATATATAAAATTTTGGCACTTAAGAATTTGGTTTCACTGCATAGGAGTGATCTGGCCAATGATTAAACTTCAAGGTCATCAGTGTATTGGGTTATCCTCTTGGTGGCTCCTAATTCATAAAGAAGCAGAATTACACAGGAAGCTTTTAATTGAGAAGTGCATTGTGTGGGATGGTGATGATAATTTCATCAATTACTGTACCTTTCCTAAAGCGCAGCACTGAAAAAAGCTATTTTCCAGTTCTGTTATATCTTAAATAGACTGTAATTGCTAATCAGTTGTAGCTTTTACAATTTATTTTTCTTAAGACTATTCTGAATAATCAGTAGACATTGTCAGCTGTCAAATGCTTCTGAAGCCATAACTGCGGACAGGAAAAATTATCCTGATTAACTGCATGGTTGCATCTGTATCTCTCAGACATCCAAAGCAGGCAATTCTGTCATGCAATGTGATAAGCAGCATCTTGTAAAAAGAAAAGAAAAAAAGAACAAACAAACAAACATAAGAAAAAACCACCAACACACCCCCCACTCCCCCGCCTCAGAATATTAGCTAATTGGACACATGCTTTCACCCATCAGATGTGGAGATAGTTGGTTCAGAAAGAGTCAAGATTTGCAGTTAATTTGTGAATTCCTTTTGTAGTGTGAGAGACCATAACTAACCTTCTTCAACATCATTATGAAAGTACGAAGTCTGGTACAGACAACAGTTTGTTGGTTTAAGATTAGGTAAAATAAATAAGAACAGCACATTAATTTCCAGTTTGACAGTTACTATTGTCCCTTATTTTCCCTTTTTTTTTTTTTTTTTCCACTTCTCTGAGCTTTCATGATTTCTATAAACTGAAAACACCACGTCTAAGCCAGCTCTCCTTCCACCCCCAGCACCAAGCAAAAAGGAAAGGAGCACACTCACTCTATTAACATCTGCCAAATTCCTCCAGGCTGCTTCAGGTACAGCACATTAAAAGCAAACACTTGCACGAAGATTTGTCAGCAAGCAGTTCTTAAAGAACATGAATTAAAATGATTGCTTGGTGGATGGGATATAGCAGTCATAAAACCAAGAAACACAAATCTGAAACATCACGCAGTTATGCAGTATTTATCCCTGTTATACCTCACTGAAGTTACACATCACTGAAATAGATCCTAGCTGTTAATCAACCAGATTCTTGCATTTCAAAAACAATTCACTGATCATCAAATGATTTGTCGCTGCCTGTCAGGCAGACCCTAGAACATCCAGCACAGTCACACACCAGCTTTCTTCCTTTTGCAGAAGGGGTTAGGGACTTTACAAAAGCAGGATTAGCAGGAACTTCCCTCTAGTCACTTCCCCATCCAATCCATTTCTTTTTCAAAAAAAATTGTAACCAAAACAACCAATAAAGCCTTTTGACAAAATTTTCATTTTCATGCAAAGTTTTCAGTTTTTCAGTCATTCCTTCTATCTCTAATTTAACTTCTTTCATTCTGAAGTCAGCACTTGGCTTCAATTAAAAATAATGACCCAGCCTAAAAATGTTGCAAGGTAAAAACATGGATTTTAAAAAAAATGGTTTCAAATTGTGCTGAGATTGTTCAAACTTAGAAAAAAAAAAAAAATCTTGCAAGAGCAGATCTTTCCAGACTACTCGATGCCAGGGGCTTCAGTGCTACCCTATCTATAACAAGAAAGCCTGAATGATCTCTGGAAACCCTTGACAATTCCATAAGCATCAACCTAGTTTTTAAGAGCTACTCAAATAAAAGTATGAAAATAAGGAGGGTGAGAAGGTTAAACTCATGCAGTGTCACAGGAAAAACTCTGTGAAGATGAAGAGTTCATAGAAATATCTGCTTGCTTTTCATCTCTCTCTCCAGACCAAGTTATCACAGAGCAGTCTACATAGCCCTAGACAACACTGCACTACATTAAGTCAATGTCACCACTGAGTTCATACTAGAAATTCACTTTTGAACAGGAAAACTCAATCATCCCCACTTCCTATCCTTTGGTTCGATTCCTGAAGTGGTCATAGAGCACCAGTTGGACTCCTTTCAGGTGCAGTCAAACAAGAGGTGCAACAACTGCTTATGGGGGCTTATTCCACACAATCAGACTAGAATAGTCTCAGCTAAGGTCCCTACATGTACTGGATCCTCTGCACCAAGCGTTTTGCCTTTGAGACCTGCTGAAAATGAGCTGCACGACTTCCGAACTTATCCACAGGCAGCAAGGGTTCCTCCAGAGGCAAGTTATCTGTGTGAACTCAACCACCAACATACATTAAATTTTTCAAATGCTTTCACTGGAGAATTTCATTCTTCCTAGTTCTATAAATCAATAAGGTCACAACCAACTGCCCTGGATAGTTGTTATTATTATTACAAAGAATAATGTTTTATTTTCAGAAGGAGAAAACCACACTCATTCTTTTTGCCCCTCTGCCAGAGGCAAAAAAAGTTAGCTTCACAGTCCTGCACTAAAAGCCAAGCTGAAATCTCTGCAAACTCTGCATCCCTCACCAGTGAGCAGTGACTCTATAGCTCATGCCTGTGGTTTCAAGCCAGTGGGAAACCCAGCATTGCAATGGGGAACATATTTAACTAATTGACAGTAGTAGAAATTGAAGGGTAACTGTAAGTCTAGAGAGAAAGTGCTGAAAGTGCAATTTTCACTTTGTCCATCCTACATTAATGATTAATGTCAACTGCACTTTAGTTAGAACATATACCTTAAAATAAACTTAAAACTTTCAACCATTACATACTTACATATATTCTCAAAATATGACAACCTTGCACTTCTTAAATTATGTTTATCATAATAAAAATCCTCTTTGCTTAATTTCTAGATGTCCAGCTATTTGAATCCAATATCTGTCTTAAGTTTCTAAAAAAGGGAAGAAAAAGCCAGCCTTGTCCTTCAAAAAACACACTTGTGTTCTACAAAGCCTTCGTTGAACAAAAATGCCTCTAGTTGCAAACACTATAGTTTCCTAAAATAAATCTTCCGTCTTTAAAAACAGATAACTGGGCTAATCTTTTAAAATTCCTTATTATATGCCTGGTTTGTGGTGATTTGAAACATGCAAGGGCAATTGTTAAAATTGTAACTCAATACAGAATCACTGAGACCCAAACAAGGCCAGGCTTGGTATGACACCCCTAATGTACCATTTTATTTAGCAGACTTTAGCACTTCTGTGATGCAGCAGCCTTCCCATATTCAAAAGAGCAATATGGCTGCGGTAACATACCGTGATTTATCCTCTGGCCTCTCAATGCTGTGTGAGCAGCTTAATAGCCTTTGGGAAAGCCAAACACACTGATTGAGGGCAAGTCCCTCCTTCCAAGGAAACCTTGTTCAGCATTCAGAGAACTTCAGAAAAGCACTGGTACAGAAGCCAGAAGAAGTGTGGTATCTCACAGTTTCTCCCAGTCAGCCTTTGACACTATAGTATGGCATGCAGAACTGTTTTTATGCAAGCTAAATTATTGCGAAACATGAACAAGTACTAGTTTTTAAAAAAATAAAAAAATAAAAAATCATCTATGTTAAGTTTCTCGTCCCTCTTCAGTGATGTGGAAAAGCACTACAGGAAAGTTAAATCCCTGGCTTGCGGCTGGAATCACTGTTCACTGAACACTCTTCCTCCAGGCTGCTCACATGGACTCAGCGGGGAGCTGCACCTTTAGCTTCCTGCTTAAAAACAAAGCACAAGTCCTACGGGAGCAGCCAGACAAATACAGCACAACGGTAGTTTAAGATCCACTCTGTCTTTGCATTAATTTGTTATCCAGCTGCATAGGTCAGAAGAAAAAGCTGCCGCACACTCTAGCCCAGCCCCAGAGGGAGCGTCCCTGAAACATGTACCCAGAGCCAGACAACCCCCAGGCAGCCTTAATGCCCACACTCACCCTCCTTGCACATCCAAAAGCATTGCGCTTCATCGGACAAGGACCAGGTGGACGGAGCAGCTGTGCAGTACACAGCTGGCCAGAAGCACGGCCTTTCGCTCAGAAGGAAATTCTGAAGTTTCTAAACTATTCTAAACTCCCCCTTTGCCAGCTAGGGATTTAGTTTCCATTAGAAAGGAAAAAACAAATTAGTCAGTAGTGACAAACAGAGCTGACCAACAGATATGTAATTCTGCAACACAAGGTATGTGTTACTTGCCAATAACATGTTAAATCAATAGCTAAATGACTCAGTCACAAATCAGTACAACTAACTCGGTTGTTCTTACCCATACATAAACACTCCACATGATTTAAAGTATGGCACTAGATTTACCTTGGTGGGGCAGAGTTTGGGAGCAGATGAGGTCTGCGCAGTGCTCACGCTCTCAGAGGTCCACCTGTAAATCTGGAAAGCAAGGTGTTCGGTGGCCCAAGTCAAAGCCATCCGTCTATTCCCACATATGAAATATTGCATTTCATCATCCACAGCTGGTTATCTAGAGGTCTTTATATGCATCAGTATGATGGATTCCATTTTCCTCAGTTTCTTATTCAGGCAAAGTGTTACCATCTCAGAAACTGAGTATCATCCTTGCTCTGGCTGGCTACATAGGTAAAAAAAAATTAAATAAGGACCAGAAGTTGGTCCACATTTTGCCGCAACTGCAGAAGTTATTCAAGAACACGCTTAACCTGTTAGTAGTCCTAACAAAGTAAAGCCACTCATATGCCCACCCAGTTCAGCAAGGTACATATCGATGTTTATGTTCACACTGAAAATGTCTTCAGCCCACTAATTAAAACATCAAGATGGTTGAACAATCAAAATGAGATGGCAAACTCCTGCAAAATACTGATTTTAGATATTGATTCAAACATTTAAACTACATTTACTTCAAGCTTTAGCTAGCAAAAAAAAAAAAAATCTATTATGCATAACACTCTTAGGTGATTGCACATTCAAATAAGAATATTATATATATTTAAACACATGAAACCAAAATATGCTCATAGAGTTTCACATTCCTTTGGGAATATAGTTTATAAAGCACTTTCATTTCACAAAGGTTGGGTTTACTTTTCATTGAGTCTTCTAACTTTGTCATTAGAAATGAAAGACACAGTTCTTCAGCCTTTTGCCCACCGTGCTCACTGGAGCCTCAGCTCTTCAACCTCCTCCATTATCCAGTTTGTAATTCCTTAGCCATGTGTTGTAGCTTAATGAAGACACCATCTCACATGTACATCAGTAACTTTACCGCTTGTGATATTTATTATGTTCCAGCACAGTAAAAAGCTGAGTATCATAATCTGGTCCCTAGGGCCTGTTCCTCTAAGTACAGTATACATGCAAACTTCCTATGCATGGATAGGTAGCTTTCATACCAAAAATTAAAGTATAATCCCAGGCTAAATCCCAAATAGATTTATAAAAGAACTTATGTGTGAACCACTGCGTGAATCCCTCTAAAAACAATACTTACCCAGATGTAACTCTAGACAGAGTAGAGCAACAGTTTCACATATAAGACATGACTTAAAGACAGCCACAAGGAGTGGAAAAATACAGAACAAATTCTTCCGACAAATCTGAAAAAACATACAGTCAAGTGCAAGCTATATAAAAAGAGGGCTGAAATATTCCAGAAGCCTGCTTCAGATCTTTTCCACAATATCAGATAACTAACTCTATTGTTAAGCAGGAAATTCACAACTAAATCTCTGCAAAGAGTGATCAAGAAAAAGTAATACAGCCCAAAAAAACACCCCAAGGCTGATTCAAACTAGTGTGGACTTCAAGGCATTGGTCTGCAACAATTGATGCTGTACCATAGAGAAATACATTAGAATATATAGAAAATTATTCACCAGCAAAATGACATACCATCTTTTGGAGATAAACTGAATCAGCATTCTGTTACACTAACTTTCCTACAAGGAAACACATGAACCTTGATTGCATCCCCTGGCTCACTGGCTGGTGTAACTCAAGACATCCCAAGCAGATTCATCAGTATGTGCAGACCAGCAGCAAATTTTATTTATTATCTACAAGCTAGGTGGAAGCTGTTCTAGAAGTCTCTGTTCCTCTGGAAGGAAAAAATGAAATTGAATTTATACTTGAGAAGATCAAAAGGTACTGTAAGAAGACTGGATAGGGTTGGAGCAGTCTATGATGTCCATCCTATAATCTCTTATTTTGAATGCTCTATGGAGGTTATACAATTTTTGCTGAAACATCACAAGCTTTTAAATTACAGCTTTAGGCAGAGGCCTAAAGCCAGCCAGACAGTCTGTCTGGATTGAAGTTTTGTTTTAGTTAGAACTGTCACATCTCTAATGTTAAAATTGAATTCTTTAAAGAATTTATGACATGCTAAGTGTGTGAAGTGCGTGTCAAGACTTTGTTTCCAGACAGGAATATAGATGTCATTTACTGAAAAAAAGTCAAAATATTTTATTTTGAAAGGTAGAATCTCTGCATATGCAGATTCAGCTATTATTTGAGCTAAATGAATTCCTAGTTACGGTTAACAAACAAGACAGACAGGCTTTAGTAACCAAATTATAATTGCAGGGAGCCCTACGCTGAACCAGCTTCCATGGACTTCTACTAACATACGGACACCTATAGTCCTCTTTCTAAAACAGAAAACTGGAATACTTCTAAGGTATTAACAGAGGCCAGCACATCCACTGGATTTATGAATGGAAATGACGTGGCCTCACAAACACCAGCATTATGTTCCCTGGCAATTCTGTATACAAATAAGAAAGTAACAGCATAAAGCATTTGTGACATTATCCCTCAAAGCCCATGAGATGACACTGCACGTTTGATACGCACATGAAGATAGGATCAGCCAGGCACATTTCACTCATTCCTGGCTCTCCTTAGATTGCCGAGGTAGAAATGTGATCAATTGCTGCTACTCCAATTTTTGCTGTGTAAAATGTACCCCAAGGCTGTGCTGTCCTTATGAGGAAAAATTTGCTCCTCACATGCAGTCTGAACCTCTTGTTTCAACTTTTGCAAGTTGCCTTTCTCCTCCTGCCCATGCATGGCTGGTCATTCTCCTCAATAACCTCCCCACAAGCACGCAGGGCTGCTGCTAGGTGCCCCCAAAGCTGCCCTTGCTCCAGGCTGAACCAGTCCTGGTCCCTCAGCCTTTCCCCGTGGGACAAGGGCTCCCACCCTAACCATCCTGGGGGCCTCTGCTGAATGTCTTTCTCGCACTGAGGAGGGGGTTTGTCCACAGCTGTATGGAGGAGTCCAGATATGGCCTAACAAGTGACAAGTAAAGGGCAATAATCACGCCCTTGTTCTGCAGTTAATGCAGCTTGACTGTAGGTTTTGTGAACACAAGCAGAGCTGTTGTTCCTCGTGTTTGCTTCCCAAGCTGCGTGCATTTGTGTACGTACATTTTATACGGGTGTCTTTTGCCCGGTTTTATCATGCCTGAGGTTTCTGTTGTACCTGTCACTATGCGTCTTCACCTATGGTATCCTTGCTTCCCATGTCATTCCTTATTTAAGCTCTCCTCACCAGGTCGGCCAGCCTGACTAGTAAATAAATTAGGAAGGTCTCGTCCCTTTACACAGTTCCCTCTTCAAGAAGCAGTCACTATCCAGTTTGTATTCTGCACCATAACACAGGCCCCTACCATTTTATAGCTTTTCAGTCTAATAATAACCAATAAAAAGGGAAGCCCAAGTAACTTGCAGGAGGCACCATGAGCAGACACACAAACAGGGCACAGGCATACAACAGTTGTGTCCATCACAGCCAATGAGATTAATTAGTATATGAAATTATTCAAGCATGTCAAGTAAAAAAATAGACTTATAAAGTGAAATTTTTCACTCCCAGCAGTGACAGTCTGTGCTGTTGTGAGAGTTCTAACAGCCCCCAAAAGATGACAAATATATAAATGTGCTTTTAATCACTGCAAAATGCTGACACTTGGTTCTGTCGCAAATCCTATTGAAAGCCCTCTTTCATATATTGAATCTAACAGTCACTCTCTCATATACATATTTTAGATACACACTGTTATTATATATCAATGCTAATACAATGACTGTTAGCTGTCAAAAGATTTTTTTAGAAAAAGCTCCCACAAATTATTTCAAATTGAACTTGAATAAGCACTTCTCTGCACAAAAGTGCTTTACTGAGACTTTAAAAGCAACTCTGAATTCAATTTCTCTCGTAATAAACCTCATGTTCTCTGCTCCCTGACTTTGCTCAGCTCACTTGTAGACATTTTGGTTATTCTCGCTCCTGCACCTTTCACAAGCCTGAAGATAAGGAGACACTGCTTTGCTGTGAGGGTGACCAAGGGCTGGCACAGGTGGNAATGAATTCTTTGTTTTGCTTTGCTTGCGTGTGCAGCTTTTGCTTTACCTATTAAGCTGTCTTTATCTCAACCCACAAGTTTTCTCACTTTCACTCTTCTGATTCTCTCCCCCATCCTGCTGTGGGGCTGAGCTGCCGGCTGGGGTTAAACCACAACATGGCCCTGGGGACTTGGCCCCGGGCAACCGGCCCTCTGTGGCCCTTCTCGAGCAGGGGCATGTGGACTAGAAGGCACCTCTGGAGTTCATCTAACGCCTGCCATTCTGCGATTCTGTACGTAGGTGATGTTACCATTTAAAATGTTTTTTTTGCCATTTTGTTTACACCAGTGCCTTACTTAAAACAACAGAATTAATACTTTCTATCTCATGGTGTCTGTGAGCTCTACATTCCTGCCTTACCTCCCTCCTTTAAAGAGAGGGAAAAAAGTATTGACTTTTACCCCTCCAACGTTAGGTGTCGTAACTGATCTCTCCTGTGCTGTGCAGTAATACTCGTTACTGAGGCCACAGAAAACCTTTACCAAGCCTCAGGGTGAAGTCTCAGGCATTTTTTATGACAATGACATTTTGAAAAGTGTAAAAAGGTAGTCGGAATGTAGGAAGTCTCCCATAAATTAAAATTATATTTAATTCTTCTCTTAAATCCTCAGTTCTGGCTGCTCTCCAAGAGCAGAAAACAAGTAGCAGTTTGTAAGAGTGGGAATGAACCTGAATAACCATAGGTGAATGTCACATACAGTCCAAACAAAGCATTTACCACTCAATAAATGAGAGACTAATAATTAATTCTTCCTAGAAAGTGAAAATTTGGTATTTCAAGAAATCACATTAGATTTTTCCCTAGTCATTAGTCCATATTTACACCTGATTCCACTGACAAACACTTATATAATAAAAGGAAAATATTGATCCACTTTATTAGGCATGAAAAGCATTTGATTTTATGCTGGATGCAAGGGCAAATGTAACCATTTTGAAACAGTGGGTTTTTAAATATTTACTCTGAATAAAGAATAGTAGCAAGCTGCAAATACATAATTAAATCAAAGTAACAGTATGCTGTCCTACTAATCTGGAAATAAACTTCACTCCCATCAAACATCATCACTCATTTAAAACACTTTCATCAAATAGCATTTTCCTTGTACCTTTTTCCTTCATGATCCCACTGTTTTCCTATTTTAAGTCAAATTGGGTTTTGTGTGACCATAAGAAACGAAAGAATAAAAGACCAAGAACAAAGAAAATCAAGAACAACATGAAAACTTACAAACTGTTTAGTGAGGTACCTGAAGGCTTTTAACTGAAGGATCAACAGAGATGTCATTTTCTAGCTGCTAACAATTTTTTAAATTATTGTTAGTCACACAGGATTTAAGAAGGCTGATACTTGGTGAAAAAAAGAGACTGCAAGAGTTAGTGTATTTTTAAAAAGACATCAAACAAAGAAAAACAATTGCAAATTCTGATTTGGATTTGTAGCTGCAGAGAGTACTGTACCAATATAAAGCAACTTTACCTATTTCACCAATGTAATTGTGGAAAGGCAGTCAAAACAAGTAAGAAAAATCACACACACATCTGAAGATACAGACTACAGACAACAGAGTTAGGAAAACTTGATCTTACAGAAACCTGAATTCCTAAAGCATTTTCCAAATTTACTAGAAAAGAAAGTTTTTCCAACATATTCAGTATGGAAATGGGGGGGGG
>VXBL01006451.1:230965-251479 GCA_013400195.1 Aramus guarauna | reverse complement strand
CAACAAAGAGGAAAGTAGCTCTGAAACACAAAGGGCTGGGAAGGAGCAAAATACATGATTTCTTAACCCCAAAAAAGCCTAAGACAACCATACACAACTGGGATATCTGCCAGTTTTGTCAAATTTTGTCCAGTTATTTATAAAGATTTTAATTCTGAATAAGAAAAAGCAGGGAAAAAATTGAGGAAGAGAGGACATTGTGGAGGGAGGACACAGATGAGGAAAAAAATTATGCCAAATGTTCAGTGAAAAAAGTGTCTGTGAAAGAAAGGTCTGAAACCAGAAAAGAGCAGTCCTCTGATGAAGTAACGGGAGAGACCCTTTCAGCGCTGGAATAACACAGAAAAGGAAACCAGGAAAGGATGGGAGAACCGCGAAACAAGGGACAGAATATTTGACATCAAACTAAAAGAACAAAAATACAGCAAAGCTTTCCTTTAGCTCTCACATTTCTTAACTGAAATTGCAACAGTCGTGATGCAAATCCCTAATGCATCCAAGAAAGCACCAATAAAAACAGGGCAGGCTCTCATACCTGAGAGATACGAGCTTGTGGGAAACTACTATCAGGAGAGAGATGCACAGAAGGCTGAGGAAAGAGGGAAATCAAGCAGGGAGAAGAGCAGCACAATACAAGGATCATCACAACATTTTTCTTCATTCTGTAGGTTCACGATAAACACATGTAATTTTTCACAGACCTGGGCTCCAGTGAACTTCTAGTCCAGGTAAAAGCTTTCAAATACTTCCAGAAGTGGCTGTAAAGAGAAGAACACAACATAGACAAGCATCTGTTAGGAGTGCTCATTCTATGAAGGGTGCAAATCATACCTGTAATTTAAGTCTGGAGGATAATTTAGCACACATAACATCAGTACCTTTGTGCAGTATATAAACTCAAGAATTCATTGATCTAGCACTCCATTTTCATGATGCCCTGAGATATAAAACATTTTTGCACTCTTTGTCAGTATAATCTACATTGCCCCAAGTAATGATATATCAGTGCCACCTTACATCTTTCATATGCAAACTGTTCTATTCTGTTAATTAGCATAATTTAAGAATTATTGATGGGAAAAGTCATGTTGCATAAATAATGAATCTGCTCAGAAATCATAGCTTCTAGAAAAAATCTTTTTTTGAGACTAAAATTTTGCTTTGCACTGCAATAATTTGAGTCCTAAACTATAAGAATTCTATTTTAATTTGTTCATGTGGTTAAAGAGGTAACTTCAAGTAGACTTTCACTTCTTGCTGATACTTAGCAAGAAGTTTTGTTTGTTAAACATCAAAGTTTCTGTAGGTCTCACTGGTATAACTAAGCAGGGTAATATTACCAGAAATTGAAAGAACTGGAGGGAAAAAAAACCAACCAAACAAACAAAAAACACACCACAAAAAAAACCAACAACAACCCAAAAACCAAAAACAAACAAACAAACAAAAAAACCCAGAGCCTCCTAAAAATATCGAAGGAAACTCAATTTGCATATAATAAGATAATGCAGGGTCCCATTTCAATATTGAGAACAAACTTCTAATCCTGCAGGAAGATTCTCCCAAAACAATACTGTCTGACACAAAAAGGTCAGAGAGTTAATGAAATAATAAAGCCTCAAGATGGAAATAATAAATAATACACAGTTTTATACCTTATTATGCAGTTTTGTACAATAAGGTAATTTGTAGTGTCATAATCAATCCTCCTACACGAGAAAGTCATAAGCCATCAATCTGGTATCAAAATGACAGATTGTGATTTATTTTGACATTATTGGGATGTCAGCTACATAGGCATTCTGGGAAATGTAGTATAAAACATCCCTCAGCTAAAGTATTACTGCTGAGGTGAAAGTAATGGGAGTCATTCTGAAAATGTGAGTAATTGCCATAAAGAGGAAAAGGATTTGCACAACAATCTTTAATCATTGCAGTTACTTCTAATATATTTGCATTCGAAAAGGCTTCACACAAAAAACTGGACTGAAACACATAATTCTTATCAACGAGCGTTTCCACAAGTTGACTCTCTCCTCAACTATTACAACATGAGAATGCCAAGCAGGCAAATAAATCTGCTGCCTGCCTCTGTCAATGTACCGTTTCTGAAATTACGTTCTAACCCCACAAGGTATTCATCGTTAAGAGAATCTGTCTCAACACAAAGACTTCATTCCCTGCCTCTGCTAAAATACTCATTTTATCTGGAGAGAAATATTGGCAATGCAAATAGAGGGTAACAAATACAAGCGGTAAGAAAAGATTAGTTGCGTTGATGTTATGTACGTTGTACTAGACAGACAATGTAATAGATTTTTTTTCCCCCTCCAAGTCAGACTCCTTAGGATCAGTTCATCTTAGTGGGGCAGTTTTTAACAACTCAACTATTAAAAAGCCTTAATTAAGGTGATCTACTTACATCAAAGTATTTTTCTATTCTGGGCACCCACATTTGATGGCTCTATATGCTACAGATTTTCAAAATGTCAAAAAGTACCTGCTTGACAATGGCTTTATATTTTTGGATGGGGGAGGGAACAATTATTTTAGTCATTTTATTGTAAAATACCTTGCAAAAACAAAAAGGAAGGGTTGAAAAATGTTAAATGAAACTCTGTAATTTAAACTTCTGTCTTGACATTTCTGAAAATGGTAAATTTAAAAAAGCAACAACCATACCCTTTACAAAGCTACCCATCTGACAGATTTATGATAACTCAGTGTTTTACATGAGGACACCAGAACATCTTGAAGGCGTCATCATCAGAAGCGCTGTAACGCAGGAAGAGTTGGCCTACAGCAGAGCCTGGCCACTTGACACAGTGATCGGATCCAAGCGCTGCAGTCACCAGAGCTTGAACCAGTTGCTTTCCCTAACCATGCCTTACCACCTTCTTAGTGGTTTACTTCAGATCAGCTTTTATAAAATAATTGCCAGTCATCTCTGGTTTCCTCATTCCTCTCAAAGGGGTCCTCTCCTCCCATGAACAGATCGCAGGCCAAGGGGCAAAGTGAGATGTTACCTATATGCAATGTGTGAGATAACAGCACATCCACTATTCTCTTGGAGGCAAACATCACTAAACACAGTTACTTACGGAAATAAGGCCTTCCAAAAGGTGAAAATGGGGTATTATTAGTCTAAAATAAGAAGGCAGTTCCTCATCCCCTCTCTAGTTTTTGCCAGGTGAGGAAAAGACTACAAAGGACACTGAGGAAGATACACTATGCGTTCACATTCTAAAGAAACACAAAGATTGCATAAGAGACATTATTAGATTGCCCCCTTTATAGCAGTCATTTTGATTGACAGATGATTATATTTCCATCGAGTCACCCCCCTATCTCTGATGCAATTTTTTGTTCTTTGCACGTACACCTTCTCCCTGTTGGCCAAAGACAGCCGGCTTTGTGCTGTGGTTTTATCTTTATTCCCATGTGCTACAATGCCTGACAATGGGGTTCTCAGACAATACTGTTTACAGCGTCTCACGTCGTGCAGATAATTATGAGTTTGCGTGAGTCTGCATTGTCCCTATCTACCCATTTATTCAAATACATACCAAAACCAGCAGGGTGCACTAAAGAGATCCAACTGACTCTACACAAGAATGTTGTTGTGCCTCCCCTAGAAGGACCATCTACTGCTGTGAACAATTCAGAGCCTTTGAATGGCATCAGCATGCAAGAAAATGGAAAATTACATATCAGCGTATACCACAGACTCAAGTGCATTTTCCAGCTGCTAAAATAAATTACTCTCACATGCACGACACAGAACATTTGAAACAAATTATGTCATGCAAATACCCGATTAAAACGATCTCCATTGAGTGTAGTATACAGCATGCAACGAGTCACTAACACTGGAATATCAAATGTGTCATTTTTGGGAAGCACTGAGGCCAAAGTATTACCATAATTTCCTGATAATAATAATAAAAAAAATTTATAAGCTGTTCAGCAACCACGACATTTTCTGTAGCACCATAATGAAGTATCTTCAGCTTCCTTTCTTATTAGGAGTTTGCTGTTATGGGGCACATCTTGTTTCTTGTCTCAGAAAAGTACATAGTTCTTGCTACCTGCTAGAAACACCTTTCAGCTGTCACTGTGGCATTTCATACCACTTAAGATGAATCTTCTTATTGCAAACAACAGCCACTTGCCATATTATTGGGCTTCAACACAAGCTGGTCTATCAGGTATAAGAAATATTGTACAGTTGTGTCACGTTACAGTTATGTATCATTTAACCTCATCACACACATCATAGAGTGGCTCTTGGCTACCTTCAGATGCTGCACATCAAATCTAGAAGCAGTGTAGCTGGTAGATTATTATTTTTTTTAAAAAATCAGGAGGAAGACTGTCTAATAACTGAGAATGCTTACAGTTTTTCAGCCTTGGGGTTGCTTTTTTTTAAAAAAGTCAAATAATTCAATACTTTGTTGCAGGTTGTGCAGAAGAATTCAGAAAAATACCCAAGCTGACACTATGCTTGCAGGTCCAGAGCTGCATCAACACAGTCCTATATGAACACATTAAACCTGTGTTGCTATACCTGTACTATTCTTTGAACCTGCACACGGATCTACAAACGTCTTTGAGCAATGGAGTTTTGTTATTTATCTCAGAATCGTCTTTTGCATCCTGAAAGCAATAGTGCACCACTACGCTGCTAACACATCTTAAGTCAGATGTCTTTCTCCACTGCACTGTTACAGAAAAGGTGAATAAAGCATAAGACTATAGTGAAAGATGTAGAATGGAGTTATTGCTATTAAACATCTAACTATAACTTTCCCAACATTTTTACACTTTCGCACAGGCAGGAAACAGAACAACTGCATAAATAGAAGCACTGACCTTGGACTCTGGCGTTCCTTAGGATACTGTTCCCTCTTACAAAGACCTTTCTGGAGTGTTTTGGTTTCTTTTACTAACTGCCAGTTAAAAAAATGCAGTCAAATAAGAACACATTGAACTGTTTTTTCAGTTTCTAAAGCTTGGCACTTCAGAAGCTTCTACCCATTACATCATCATAAGTCTTAAGAAACGGTGGTAGATTTTTCTAAGCTGCTGCCATTTGTACTAGCAGCCTTCTCACTCTCCATAGGTAACGGATATTTCAGGTCAACATTTAGGTATAACAGAAACAATGTCATCACCTCCAACAGTAAGCACACAAAGTGACTCTTCAACAGTGATGGTATAGTATCTCAATAAGGTGCAATACAGTTTGGAGATTAACTGGGTGACGTGGTTCAGCCCCAGCTGAGCACCAGGCACTGCTCGCTCACAGCTGCCCGCCCCTGGTGGGATGGGGAGGAGAACAGAAAAACCAAGGCAAAGCCTCGTGGGGTGGGGTAAGGACAGGTTACTGGGATGGCAAGGGAGAGGGAAGCAACAACAACAGGACTGGTAACAGATATTCACAATGGGTGATAACAGAAAGCAATTTACTGATCCAATCCGACGATCGACCGGATGCTCAGCCCGCCCGGAGCCATGCCGAACCCGCCCCTCCCCGACCAGCCCCCTGTTATGGTGAGCATGGCGTCACAGGGTATGGAATAGCCCCCGGCCAGCCTGGGTCACCAGGAGCCAGGCCAGGTGAGATTAACTCTATCCTAGCCAGAACCAGGACACTGGGAACAATGCAAAACAGAATAAAAATGCAATAACCATTTTTAAATGGGATCATGCATCTGTTTTAACAGCACTGACAGTAGTAAGATTTATGACCTAGTTATGTTCTTCACACTTAACAAAAGATAAACAATCCAAAGTCTCCTCAAATATACACTGTCACTTCTCCTTTCCATGTGAGAGTTTAAGATACGGGGGGAATGTTGCTTGTCTAGTGGGTGCCAGCCGGTGACCCATTTCTTGCTTTAGTTCCAAATAAAATTTTACTACCCAGGAATGGGTAATTCAGCATAAAACACCAGCTCAATATAACATGTCTTAAATAATGTATTTCAGATACTTTTTAATTTTCCTGTGATAAGTCTTCAAAATTAATTTAAGTCATACTCTCCTGCCTGCTTTCATCATCATGCAGTCGGACACCTGGATGAGGTTGGGGGACAGTAGGGAACCACATTGCCAAAGGTTGCACTGCCAGAGGCGTAATACAAATTATCAGATCTTTCAAACCCTATAATAAAAATAATACTTAGGATTACTCCTTCAAAATTTTGCTCTTTGAAGTTTTTAGGTAAAACGGAACATTTTCTGAATCTATCCAACTTGACACTGTGCAGAAAACTGAGCAGTTTGAAGGGAGCACTAGACAAAAAATTATGTCAAAGACAAATATAGAAGTCATCTGCAGACCACGGGTAGTAAAGAGTTTTAAAATCTATAAAAGCTGTCGATTCTCAGTTCATTGATCAAAGATCTGCTGGCATAAAAAACATTTCAAAGCAATCTCTTGCTTCAGCTTAGATGAACAATTATGTTTCAACCATGCAAACTAACTAGGAGAAAGTGAACCATAACCCATTTTTGATGCAAACCTTAGCAGCAAAGTCCAACTCTGACCCCACTTGCACATTTTACAGCAGAACCAGCCTGGCTCTTCCACCCAAAGAAAGCAACTTCATACATACTATAGAAATGAATGCAGCAGGATATAGAAACACTGGGATTGACCCAGGCATAATGAAAACCAAGAGCGTGGAACAGAACTGACTGAGGAGGCAGGAACTGCTAGATGGTAGCTACGATTCTAATGAAAAAACATCACTCAAGACAAAACGTGCAGAACCCCAAAGGTCACAACGAGTACAAACTAGAACTGCACACTCAGTAACTAGTTCTTTGGTGAGTGACTCGAGGGCAGTAATAAGCAAACACATCTAATCAAATGAATCCTGACCTACAAACTAGAGATTGCTCAGCAGTGTAACCACACGGGGAGAGCAGTGACTAGGAAAGGAGATTTGCGTGACTACCCCCAGATTTACTGCGGCAGTTTCAAGATATGCTGGCTGGGAGGCAGGAAAGGGAAACCACATGAACTTCCATTTTTCTCAGCCCAGCACAACTTTAGAATTCTTTTCAAGAACCCATTTCCAATTGTCAACCTTCACTTCTCACAAAAAAATCGGGGGTTTGGACAGAGACCTTACAGAAAGATCTTTCTCACAGTAACCTGATTAGGAACCATTACAAAGAGATGCATTTTACCATTACATTATATGACTGTAGCTGCTTCAACACAAGACCAGTGCTTCCTTTGTAGTGCTAGAAAGCCAGAGAAAGAAATTTTCCAGTAAGCAGAGGAATAAACCTTGTCATAAAGGCAATGAGGGAAATGTGAATACAAAAAGCAAATTATGTATCAACAGAATCTTAGACTTTTGAAATGTACACTCACATGTTTAACGACGCTTATCGCTTCAGTCCTGCTGGGATCAAACCCTTGCCCACAGATAAGCTTCTGTCAATATTCTCAGTGAATAAAATCTGAAAGTATGGAAGAAACGTGGTGATTTTGTTCCCAAAAAGCCAAACCAGATGTATGCATAGATACTCAAAGTGAGATTTTGTAGTAGATGGTACCTTTCAAGTCACTGGTTAAAATCCAGTCAAAGAAATTCCACATAGCCTTCTTTCATCACCAGATAAAATATGCTACCTGATAGTTATTTTAAGGCAGCAGGATAGCATCAGCCGCATAATTGAAAAACAGGTGATAAACCGCTTGTTTCTCTCCACGGTTAACTGAAGATTGTAATCCAGCTGCAGGTTTACGCTACTGCAGGATGGAATTTCTGCATGACGATGATGATGCTAACTTTCTGCATCACCTTTGGTACCTCTAAGGGTAGCAAGGGTGAAAGGACACGACTGCTGAGCTACTTGCGTATGCCTGGAGGTGACATTCCCAGGGTGAAGTTGCTGATGAACCGTAGTGCCATGCATGCTGCACCATTCTTGATCTACTTAAAACATCTCTGCCTGAAGGAAGCACTTTCCACAGCCTTAAATTAACTTAAAATGCAAACTAGGAAAAGCATCGTCTATAATACCAACAGGAGTTTTTTAAACTCACTGAATAAGATTAACCAATTTCAGTGCAAATTACAAAATTCCTTTTAGTTTAAACTAACTCATTAAACTCCCTTACACATTAACATTCTTAAGGGTAAATGATTAGCATGCGATTTCTTCTACTGAATCAGTAAGTCGCAACAGAAGTTAAGCTAAACAAATTCACAAAAGGACCCTCTCTTTTCCCCACTCCTTATTTTACAGCGTGAAAATTTTACTAGCTGAGACAAATCTGACATGCCTGTGTGACTTCTCTCACTGTCTGTCACAAAGTTATAGGAGTGTAATGTGAAAATATGCGTTAGTGAAAGTTGCAGGGAAAAATGCTGGTTTATGATTTATGTCCCTTACCGAGCAGACGGCTAGCAAGTTCACCAAGTCCCTGTTGCCAGATTGCAGCTCCCATATGTATTAAATTCATACTTCAGCTCACATTTTCCTCACCAGTGGCTGAAACCTGTTCTATAAACTGTCCAATTCTGCCCAGCAGTAAGCAGATGCTACCACTGTGACATGTTCTGTATAAACTTTGCTGTTTTACAAGTTTATATTATACCGGAATCTTCCGTCCCTCGGTTGCTTTAATCCACTGGGCAGCTACTGCTGTTTTCATCAAGGACATCAGGAATCACCTCACACCTTTGTAAGATATTCAGTTGCATACTTGTGGGAAGAGATGAAACAAGATTTATTGTAGTCACTATGTGGCCAGACCATTTGCCTGACACTGATGAAGCTAAAATAGGTCCTGGCAGCTCCCAGCAGCAAACCTGCCAAATAGTCAGCAGATAAATGAACAAGGGATATCCCCCTGATCCCCTTTATGGATACCACTTGGATTAAGATAAGACAGAGACAGTATCTGATGTAAAAAAGCGTGGGAAGAAACAGGTGAAGAAGCAAAAGCAATAGGAAAGAAATAAGAAAAGGAGGTAGAGGTTGAAGCCTGAAGTATAGAACTTTTTTCCACTTTCAGCTGCAACCCTTGGATGTGCCTTTACATAGTGACCTTTTTCTTGCAGTCTCCTGCTGCAGTTTCCAAGGAGGAGCTGCAAAGATTCCTATTTGTTGGCTACATTTGTTATATCAGCCTTACATTGCATTTCCTGAACCCTCAACAGTAGTCCATAGCACAGCAGACCAGTATCATCAGTAACGTCATTACATTGCAGAAGGGCTACTCCAAAACTCCCATAAATTACTGCCCAGTAAATTGCCCAGCTCATGGTAAACTTTGTGTTCTGAGAGACGTACTGGAAATTAAAAAAAAATAAAGAAAAAAAAGAAAATGCACCTCTCCATAAGGATTACAACAAACCAGTGGGTTCCACGGGCCATCCGCATCCACTCCGTCTCTCTTCTGGGACTCGTCTCATGACAAACTCTTTGGTGAGCTCTTTGTTCTACCTTGGTGCAAGAAAGTTCATGGACTCAGAAGCCTTAGATTTCTCTCACCTGCCTCTATGCACCTTAGTGAGTTACCTTCATGGGAAAGAAAGAGGTACGTGGGAGAAGCCGAGCGGGGGAAGCATTCATTTTCCTCTAAGACAGCAGAACTCGGTGCTGCTCTACACAGGAAACAGGGGCAGCAACCAGTCCCTAAAAGTTATCGGTTGTTGCCTATCCTATACCCCCTTAGTAGTGAAGAAGTTCTTTGTTTCTTCATACAAACACCTTTAGAAGAAATGCATATAGCAGGAGAGGGAAGGAGAGAGCAGGCAAGCATATGTAAGACAGAACCATTCAATGAAAATAGATTGCAAGGACAGTCAGCTATTTTGGGGCCTTGAGAAGCACCTTAACGGTAGAAAAAAAAAAATGAATCTTAACTGCAGGTGACCTTGCACAGATGCCAGCTGCTGCCAATGTGAAAAATAAGAGTGAACTATCATGGGCCATTCTCTATGAACAAGACTTTGTGTGCAAGTTAGTGTGTGTTATTTTACGTATCACACTGAAATGAGAAAAGGAAATGAAAGAAATGAGATTGCTCTACACAGGAGCTGCCTGGAATGCCAAATGCACAAGGTTAGCAAAGAGTAGTGGGTGCTTCCATAGAGCTAGGAAAAAAAAAAATTATCAGTAAGAGGAGCAAAATAAGAAAGTGCCCTGTCTGACATTTGCTGCAGTGATATGACATAGGCTTCGGGGCGGGGGGAGGAGAAACTGAGAGGAAAATAGGGGGTGGGTGAATGGAGAGAGTGACATTCAGTGCTTAAAATCCTTTCCGTGTCTTGAAAACCAATTTTCAAAAAAACTTAGTCCTTGGAAAAAGACGGTAGATTTAAAGGAGGCAGAAAATTATTCACAGCCAGGAAAGTTATTATTATGATTACTTGGAGCTAAAAGTATGTTTTCACACAGATACATAGGTAGAGAGTACGTATTTAAGCATGTCTACACTATAAGAACATAAATGTAATGAAAGCTCAGCAAAAATTATTAATGAAGGACAAAAGGGGTAAATAACTTCAGTTATTCTTGAGAAGAATTTACTTTTTCAGAGAAGAATCTTAGAGGAACAAGCAGCTGCTACGATAGTCAAAAGGTGTCCATTCTTTTCAGTTGGATCAAACAGTCATAAATTTGGGGCAGTCTGCTAACGTCTGAGAATTAGTTTCTATATAAATTCTGCCAAAAAAAATAAAAAGGCAAGAATCAAGACTGCTTTTATGCTAATACTTATGTATTAGTTGGAAACAGATCATTTGCTTAAATCAGATTTTTAATAGTCAAGATGAAACTATCAACACAAATCAGAAAAATTACATCATCTTCCTCTTACTGAATGTAATTCTGCCCAGTTTCACTGCTAGAGAATTTATTTCGGCTCTCATGGAGAGATGAGACTATAAAGAACATCTATACTAGAAATCCTTACTGCTGAATTAGTAGGAATAAACATAAAAAGCTGAGCTAAAGCACTGACCGAAACTCCAATTTTAATAAATCCTGGAATAAATGTCCCATGTAACACAAATATGGATGTGCAGACTTACAGATGGGCCTCTCTTTAGACTTTAGAATTTGCAGACACGTTCCCCTTTGCACTGAAATATTACTGTACACAATTTGCACAAAATTACTGCAGTTGCAAAATGAGGGACCAAGACACAGCGGAAGAGTCGCAGAGTGCTCTGGGACAGTAAATTACAATTTCACATATAATGTATTTAGTAACTTAAATGGAAGGCCCCGAGTACATTAGAGATTACACTGTACTTAAAACCAGTCATTGTAGAGAGATGCCAGGAAAAAAGCCCCTGTCTCTCAAAAGCAGTAAACTTTGTGGCACTGTTTTTTTTCCCAGTTTTGTTTGCTGGCTGATGAGAATGAGGCAGTATATGAATGTACTCATCAGTAACGGATACAATTTTGAATTCACGTTTTCGAGAAAGAACTCCCTGTTGCAGGCTGCTTTTCAATGGAATAGAGCCACATAAAATAATGCAAACTTTTTCATATAAAACAACAACAGATTAACTAACACTTCAATTCTAAAGACTATACTAAATCAACCCACATGTAAAGATCTCCAGCTGCATAAAACTGGAGTCTGATACTTGAGTGCTGGTCCTTCGGGAATACTGAGTGAATTGGGCAAGAATCCTTGTGCTCCACAGATGCAAAAATTAGTGAAAATTGACAGCCCTTTCCTGATGCTTTGTACATATCAAAGTCTGTTTACATAAATTTACCTGTGGGAAACTACCTACTATGTCACTCCCCACCAACCCCAGCCCTTGCTCAATTTGTCATACTATCCTAACCTCAGGCTTCACTTCCAGCAGCCTCAGACTGGTTACAGGCCTAATTTCCAATTAGCTGAACCAATCATTTCATATCAGACGAATCTTTATTCTGCAAAGTGTTGAAAATCTTTAATTGGGCTTGGAACTTTGAAGATATGTATATAATTGATTTCTTCAGGATACCATCAAGGGAGAAGTGAAGCAGAAAATGGACTGTTAACACTAGAGTATCACCTACTTAAGACACAAGAGGAGGTAGGATTCAGACATAACTCTACTGATCCCAGAGCAAAACATAGATTATGTTCAGTAACTTAATGGCTTGTCCATGCCAGCACATTTCATAGAATCACAGAATGGTTTGGGTTGGAAGGGACCTCAAAGACCATCTAGTTCCAACCCCCCTGACATGGGCAGGGACACCCTCCACTAGACCAGGTTGCCCAAAGCCCCATCCAACCTGGCCTTGAACACTGCCAGGGATGGGGCATCCAGCTTCTTTGGGCAACCTCTTCTAGTGCCTCACCACCCTCACAGGAAAGAATTTCTTCCTAACATCTAATCTAAATCTGCCCTCTTTAGTTTAAACCCATTACTCCTTGTCCTATCACTCCATGCCCTTGTAAACAGTCCCTCCCCAGTTTTCCTGTAGGCCCCTTCAGATACCAGAAGGCTGCTGAAGGTCTCCCTGGAGCCTTCTCTTCTCCAGGCTGAACAACCCCAACTCTCTCAGCCTGTCTTCATAGGAAAGATGTTCCAGCTCTCTCATCAACTTCATGGCCCTCCTCTGGACTCAAATTTGTGCCATCATTTTTCTTTTAAGAATGTATATAAACTGTAAAACTGAAATGCTGAGATTTAAAAAAAGGAGTAGGATGTCAATTACTTCTACTACTTGCTAAAGATGGTGCATTTCCAGTTCAGTCTTTACCAAATGTCCTACAATGTGTGAAAGCAGATACAAAACTTGAAATAAAAAATTACTAGATAATTGTATTATTCCATTACTTATTCATTAAATGTCTTTTCAGGATATGGTAACATTAGCATTACCAAATTCTGTCTTTTCTCACACACAATATTCCACTCTTACAAATCCACTCTACAACAGAATTAAAACTGAAATTTTAAGATCCTTATATACATGTGTAAAAATTACAGCCAAACATGGTGGACATGTGGTATAATTACCATGACTTTTTTTTTTTTTTCCACAATAACATTCATGTACTTACCGTATCATAAAGGTAGTAAACTTGGAACAGAAAGTTTTAGTTTCAGAGTACCTCACCTCTCCTTTAAGATTTTTGTTCAATGTTTTAACTAGGTACACCTCTCTACACATTTCTTACAAAAAAAAAAAAAAAAAAAAAAAAAAAGCAAAGTTTGTAAATCAAGTGTTATAAAACAAATGAGATAACAATGAATAAAGAACCACTGATAATCACAAATAAGAATACTGGCTTTATTATTTCCAGATTTTTTCCGAACACTGAGAGTTTTCAGTATATTTCTAAATATGTATTTTTTATCTTTATGCCTTATCTCTAGATTTTTCTGAACACCAGGAAGTTTTTTTCAGCACATTTGTAAAAAGGTATTTTTTTGTCTTTGGTACGGAAAAAATATTGATAATACTGAACTCTGAGATAAGCTAAGCATTTGCCTTAGCTTAAGGTGTTTGGTGGTGTTGTTTTTTTGTTTAATAGTTAAATCCTTTCCTGCAGACTGAGCTGATTTATATATTTCAGTGAATAAACAGGACATTGCCTACCTATTACACACTCTTTGCTACTTTGCATTTTTTGGGTAAGATTTCATCAAGACAGCTGAATTTAACTTTGTGCATGACTTATTTGGGAGAGAAAAAATTATTAACATGCTTTCCACGTGGTCCATATGCAGAACAAAAGTAATTCTGCCTACTAATACATGATGAGTATCTGACTCATAAGTGCATTTCCCTTCAAAAGGTTCATCTGTCTTCAAAAAGAGATAATTTAAACCTAGAAAGAATAACTCCCATTTCAGTTTTCTTTGGTGTGTTTAAAACCCTTACAGTTTTCAATTTTATAATAAACACTTCTACAACTGAGGTAGCAGTAATACAAAGTAACATTACTCCTTTTTCACGGACATTTCAAAAGAGGCACAGCGTAAGAAAGACTCCTAAATGGTTTAAAATTTGAAGAACAGAATAAGCAATGCTTATGACTTTCAGTGCAATAAACCTTTCCTCACCCCACACAACTCAATAGTTACCCATGTTACTATCATTTCCCATTCTGATTTATGGTGGAAGCAAAAGACAGGAAACAATGATAGAATTTAACTTTTCATATTAATGCCCTTCCAACCCACTAGACACAAGCAGGGATTAAAACCCATCACTTGTTCCTATTTTAATTTCTTGAAACACTGTTTTATGTGTGCAGTTTCTAATGCAGTTATATTTGAGTTCAGACTCAGTTATCACAACTTAGTGAGTCACTGCATATCAGCTGAGCTGTAGTAATATGCCAGACAGGCAAAAGAGCAAACGCTTTCACCTCAGTCTCCATCTAATTGTTTGAATGTGTTGGAATACCTGGTAAATACAAGGTAGGCTATAATAAAATAACTGTTAGTGGACAGTAACTCATTAAGATATACTTAAGATAGATAACTTGATCACTTGTCTGGATTCTTCATCTGAAACAGTATTAATCCATTTCAGCTCATGGTATCCTTATACTATGCATATATTTTTGCTAAGTACTCAATCACTAGCATCAGATAGCCATGTAGCTGAATTAAAAAAAAGATAACAGTACTTGTCTCAAAAAGCAAGCATATGACAACAGTTTTAACGAAATCAAGATCATACCTAAATATCTAATGGATGAATGCAAATCAAAACATACCTACTAAATAGGGAGAGAGAGGCCAGGCAGGAAAAAAAATACCTGTGATAAGGCTATCCACCATACAACTGCTCTCTGTATTCAATCATGTGTATCAAAAGCACATTGGAACAGAAATGCATTATGAAAGCAAAGCTAGTTCTCTAATAGCAATTGCAAAAAGATGGGAAGAAAAACCAAAACAACTGAAAGGCCAGTTTGAAGAAAAATGCCGTGATTACTAGCCTACACTTCAAAGACTTCAGAAATAAATAGTTGCTGTTGGCTCTCCCCTAAAGGAAGTCAATCACAGTAAAGAGCAATGACTCCAGAGTGGCAGTGTTAAAATTAAGGACAATTCTTCTGATGATATAAATGAACACAGTTCCAGCTTGTGTCAATGGAAGATCACAATAAGTGCCCAAGAATATTAATGAATTGTTCATTGACGACATTTTTCCATTTACAAGTACCCCTTTGGAAAAAAAAAAAAAATAAATCAAGAACACAGAACATGGAAGCATTTAGGTACACAGCAGACATCTGGCAAAACAATGACAAATGGCAGGATTAACATTTAGATGTAGTTCTATTAAAAAGACAACTCCTCCTCTGTTGGAATAATCTCATAAAAGCCCTCTCATTAAATCACTCTTTCATACTAACTGATTCCTTTTCGAAGCAATTCAAACTCATTATGTTAAATGAGCACTAGTATATTTGCAATAAAATAAACATAAGTACTGTTTTTATGCTTGCCTACGAGGTAAATCACCCTTTTAAAAATATTACAATTCTATCTGTTGCAGAGTACTTAAACATACACATTTAAGAGTTGGTGGTGGTTACTGTCTTTTTACTTGGATGAGTTGGTCCCTGAAGTGCACATAAATACAAGTAAAATCTTTAACTTTTTAATTTTTTTTTTCCATTTACAAGTGCTTATACTTCTCTCACAGAAATTGTCCTACTACTTGGATAAATGATGCAATTACAACAAAGACATTGTCCTGTCTTCAGTATGGAATACTAACACAATCATTAAAAGCAGCTGCAAGAAATCCCAAGGCACTAAGAGAAAACTGTGGTGTAAGGCTTCGCGTCACAACCAGTTGTGTATTTTGATGATCAGATTTCAGCTGGTGCTTCCATTCTTCCTGTTTGTTCTAACAATTGTCTTTTATACAGCAAGACTGGGACATGCAACTTATCTTACTGCCTTTTGCACCAGCTATATAAGAAGGGACTTAACAGAAGATTAGCCAAAGATTTTATCCAAACATGTAGGGTTTTGGAACAGATGATATTTTCTTTCATGAAAAGGACCGGCGCAGTTACCTAGTATCATCCTTTTTCTTTGTGGAGGTTCAGCATACGTCCTCACTTGTACAAAGAAAGGAAGATGGGAGTTGAAGAAATGGAAGTTTGAGTGAAGCCATGTTTAATTTTCCAGGTTTGATCATACAGGTGGTAACTACTGAATTTGCTTCTGCTGTGCAAGTTAAAAGCAATTGTCAGTTGAAATTAAAGCAGGGTACACGTGGCATAGTACTACAGCAGGTTTAGGTATGTCTTAGGCCTATCTGAAGAGGTAAAAATGGATTCTTAGTCTTCATATCTTCAAAAAGGACAATATCATGGTTCTGTTACTTCAGTGAAGATGTGTGAGAACAGCTCTGCAACAGTTATGTCCATTTTTGACGATCTCAGAACCACCATTTGCTTGGGCCTGCTGCATATACATGTTCTTGTTTATAAACAGCAGAAATAAGTTAGCAATAGCCTGAGGAAACTCTGCTGTGCCTTGTATCACTTTTTAGGTTTACTTTGCTGCTGAAGACTTACCCACTTCCTCATTAATTCAGTTAGTAAACTTTCAGGCTACTAGACTGGAGTATTATAATGGTAGGTACGGTATGCTCTCGTTTCATTTCCAATAGCGACACCAGAATTTTCTATAAAACATTCAATTATAGAAAACAGTCAAATGCCTTCAGAAATTGAAATTGCTCTATAAAGAAAAGGAAGTTGGGGTTTTTTTTGTTGTAGGTTTGGTTTGGGTTTTTTGTTTTGTTTTGTTTTTTTAAAACACATTGGAAATGCAACAAAAATTCAGTGAGAATGAGCAATGACAGAACTCTTACCACTCTATGGCTGCCAAGTGCCCACTGACTTCAGCAGCTTCACAGCAGCTCAGAGAACATACTTGCACATCTCAAAGGATCAATGCAGCCAGAATAATTCTACATCTTCATTCACAGGCTTAGCAGTGAGGCCAACGACTGAGAGGACTTTGGGACTGAGCTACCATTTCCTTGCTAAAGGTGGTGCCTTAAAGTCTAACTTCAGGCAAAAGAAAATGTTGACCGGCCACTTGTCTGTGCAGCATGAATTTCAGCATCTGTTGTTCTGGCATTCATCACTCCCAGTCCACTTGTTAAAACATTCATATTACTTCAAGGGATCCCAGTCAGCAGCAGCAGGCAATAAGAAAGGACACAGAATGCAGCTGATCATGCTTGTTACACTGGCTAACCACCAAACACAGAAATATTTGCATTTCTTCATTAGGCAAGGTTATACAAGTCAAACTAGAACTGTATCAGCCTTAACTTTATTTTCTTTGAAAGTTACATAAAGAAACGACCCTTATCACTGTAGCATAGATCTCCTAATGTCTCTGTAGTATACAGCACAAGTGCTTACACATAAACATTGCTTGTATGAACCAATTAATATACTTAAATGAATAAAGAGAGAAATTATTTTTAAGGACAGCACCACCATAATAAAGTCTCAGAAGTCAACAATACAATTGTTCTTTTTTCTTAACAGAGTACTGTGAAGCTATACAAATTTGCTGTCATTTGTAATAGGCTATGATGCTGGAGTCCCAATACTATGTTTTTGGTTGTTTGGGTTTTTTTTTTTTTAATACAAGGAGTAAAAGATTTGGTCCTAAAGTTACTTCAAGGGACCTGAAAGATCAGGTACATACATTCAATTTTTATATGAATACTTATTGTTAGATAAATGGTATCAGATATTACGTACAATCATTAAGAGCAGATATCAGCTCAGCTGTGCTGATAATTGGAACACTTATTCATAGACCAAAACATGAGGCAAGCACCTACACTCAAACCAGACAAAGGTTAGAACACGGGAAAACAGAACAGGCATTTAAAGAAATTTCATAATAGATATTATATGGGATTTTCTTAACAAATGCCTTAACTGCCATATTGTTCAGATCTGTGACTTCCTGTCTACTTTTTAAATTCTCTTCCAGAATACATTTAAGTGAAGTATTTTCTGGAAAAAAGTATTTCTACATTTAACAAAACCTGTTAAAACCTGTTATTTACCAATAGCATACTAACAAATCTGAAGAGAACAGCACACATGCTGTTTTACTACTAGGCATAAAAGTCAATGTTCTCAAAAAAAGTGTAGCTCACATAAAATAAAGCATCTTCACAGTATGGCTCTCACAAGAAGTAATTCGTTAACCATAGTAACAAGTATTGATAAAGAAAAATATTCCTAAAAATAATTTCAATATACCCAGTAGCAGAAACAGACTAACCATGTGATGTTCAGAGAAGAAAAGCATTCATTTATATCAACATGTCTCTTCAATCTCTCCAATGCCAATTAAAACTATTATGCAATTGCACTTGTTACTGAAAAACTAAAAGGAACAGTCTTGCACACTGGTATCAATTTTAAGCATCAAAAGTTTAGTGTGTTTTTTGGGGTTTTGATTCTTTAAAGCAAGCAAATTAATGACCCAATTAAGTCAGTAATTTGTTCCATACCAGTTATTTACCTTTTTGGTGCTTATATAAAGCACCAAATTGACTATAAAATACTCCTTAGTTTCTTCCAACCACACCAACTCAACACAGACTTTACCCTCTGAATCTGCATAGTCTATGGTATACATATGACCCATGTAGTCATAAAGGCCGGATGCACTGGAAGACAGTTCCATGTAGACTGGGGCACTGAAACACCAGAAGGGCTTTCCAGTTTCATCCAAGAGAGTAACATCCATCATGTAGCAGTCCTACAAACACAAGCAGAAGAGATTATTTCCCTATGCCATGGCACAGTTAGTAGATCTGTCCCTGATTTTAGAGAAGTATCAAGGGTTCAGAGAGCAATTTTTGGTATGAAGGCTAAAAACTCAAAATATAATTGATAGTGGTCCACTGACTATTGCAAAGCAAAAAATACTTATTTAGAGGTTTCCCACAGAAATCAAAATTGCAACCTACAGACATCACAAACTGTGCTACAGAACGTTGCACTGCCAGCCTAAATCAGATATTATTTCCTGAACATTTTTTAAGCCTTTAACGTCTGTTTCTCAATTATTAGTTACCTTACCATTCAAATATAGATAGTAATTTCAATATGAAAGAGAAACTTTAAATTTAAACAGAGGTGCTTAACCTGTGCGAATGCAGTAATGTTTGTGAAGATACTCAAAGAGACCACCCCCAAGGCAGTGCAGGCACACAAGAGTTACTCTTGTACACCAGCTATAAATGGAAGGTATCCAGCACTCTTTGAATGGCTGCAAGCTTCAGTTCCCAAAAAAAGGTAATATTAATGTATCTTTCTATCCTCCAAAGAATTCTTCCTTTTAAAAATTCTTGAAAATATTTCTTTACAACACTACACAACTACATCATTTTATAACGCTAAGTAAAGATGTCGATTCTTGGGCACTTGCAAACTGATGGTTTCACAGGTGCCTTAAAAACATATGGGTTATGTGTCATTGTTAATATCAGCTCTTACCTACTCTCATGAGTTCTGAATCACTAAACGAATCAGATTGTCTTAATTTTGCTACATATATGCATTACTTCCAGGAGTATCATATGCTCGAAAATCAACATCGCATATTCCATGCCAAAAAAATAATTTGGAATGCTTTATTTCACTGTACTACATAGCTGTGCTTCCGTTGCTTTAACATTTCTTTCACTACTACTGTATTTCAAACAATACAGAGCAGATGGCACAGACATAAGAGGTAACGTGATACATACAGTTTTCATAAGTTTGTTACTGTAGACTATGCTGAAAATACAAAATTCAAACCAAATCTGATGATCATTTAATAATTTATATGAGCTATAAATTTACTTGAAATAAGAATTACTATTTTCTGGTCTGACATCTTGCATATCAAAGGCCAATTATGATAAGTAAAGCAGGGTGGCCTTGAGTGTTGGGGTGTTTTTTCCTTCCCATGTATTTCCCACTACCTGTACTTCAGCAATTAATTTTTTTATAAAAAATACCCAGAAGTGCCCAAAAAATCCTTTTTTTTTTCCTTAGACTATTGGACAAAATTCAAATAAATTCAAAGTAGTGGCATGTTCTGCTGCTGTGGCTATTTGGTCTTCACATGTTTTAAGAGTTTTAGAGATTTATCTTAAAAGCCAAATTGAATTCTACCCACACCTATGGGTTGGCATGTGCAATCTCTCACCACAAAATGAGGGGTTTAAAAAAATATTGATATTGTTTATTTTTTCCTAGAAACAAATATTCAGTATAACTTATGCTGTAAGCACCTAGGACAGAGCTGAACTAAAGACTAAAGCCATAGCTCTGTGTTTCCTGACAGTTAATTTTCCAGATTTTTATATGCTACTCATGATTATTTTCATGGAAGAAAAAATTCTGCCAAGCAGCTGTAAATCATAGAATCACAGAATGGTTTGGGTTGGAAGGGACGTTAAAGATCATCTAGTTCCAACCCCCCTGCCATGGGCAGGGACACCCTCCAC
>VXBL01006451.1:140848-230835 GCA_013400195.1 Aramus guarauna | reverse complement strand
AAAAAAAAAAAAAAAAAAAAAAAAAAAAAAAAAAAAATCTTCCTAATGTCCAGTTTAAATCTACCCTCTTACTGCTTAAAACCGTTGCCCCTTGTCCTGTCACTGCAGGCCTTGGTAAAAAGTCTCCCTCAGTCTTTTTCATAAGCCCCCTTTATATATTCAAATGCCACAGCATCTTTGCTGAGTGGAAAGCACTGCAGTCATCACACATGCAAAATGGGTCTATCATGCAATCTAGGCTCTAATATAGAAAGGATAAAACTTCATTTCCTCAAAATTAAACATTTTTTACAATATTTGAATTGATGTGTTTTTGTAGTTACAGACAGCTTCCGCAAATAAAAGCTTTTTTTTTTAAATTAGCATATTTAGGATGCATAAATATAATTCCGTTTTGAGATAAGCATTTCCAGAAACAAAAAATATTCCTGACTGACCTTTACATTGCCTTTAAATGCATCTGTTTCCCAGGATAAGCCAACTGTCCCAATAAGAGGCAAGTGCTTCGTATTATCCTTTAAGCTTACAACTGTGAGCCTCAAATATCCATTTTCAATGTCACCTGAAAATATTAATAATATATAATGTTATACTACTACAAATCAAACTAAGCCCAAGTACACACTAAATGTTCTCTCCACTTCTCTCCATGTCTTTAGTTTCCTCCCACTCACCAATCAAGAACCCTGACATACACCAACAGCTAGATATCAAGCACATTATAGACAGTTTAAGTTGCAGTTCAGGGGTTTGATTCTGTTATCCACAGTAGAAGCAGCAGCTAAAAAAAAAAAATTTGGTATATTTTAGTATAAACATCTGAACGTCACCTAAAGGACTTATGCAAAGATGCAAGGAGTAAATTCCCATGTTCAGTATTTCAATTTCATGCCACCAGTGTCTCCATCACTGCCCACTCCCCAGAAATCAAGCTCAACACATAACACATGAAATAAATCTCCTTCCTCTTTTTTTTAAAAAATCGCTCTGCTCTGCCTGGTAACTCAAATAACCCTATACAACAGGGTATAAGGATAACTATCAGCCCTCCCCGGAAAGCATATTTAATCAATTGAACTGACAAGCAGTATGCCTTGATTAGAATCAAGTTTTTAAATTATGGATTTGTTCACTTTTTAAATAACTTTCCAAAGGCTTACTTTCATTTTTGGTCAGAATTAAAGATTTGTGATTTTTTTTAATTATTACTACACATAACCATATTTCTTTGGTATGTTTTCCTCTCCCCCCAGAAGAGATCAACTTCTTTTAATTGTTCTTTTTTTCCCTTGCTATTGGAGGAGGAAAGTTACCCAAGGAGTCCAATGGTCTGATTATAATTTGAGGTACATCACAACAAACAAGATCTCTGACTGCAAAAAAAAAATAAATTCATCCCATCATGACACAAGCAGATTTCTTAGTAGGACATCCCTGAAACAAATTTCCTTGAACATGAGATATTCTCTTAAAAGAGCAAACGAAAGCACTAGAGACCTAGAAAAAAGTGGGGAGAAAAAAAAAAAAAAAAAAAGAAGGAACAGAAGTAAGTATCCAGCCCTTGCAGAAGACAGATAGAAGGGAGAGAGGGAATTCCCAGGAAAACACTGCTTGTGAGGATCTAGTAGCAGGCCCTGGATAGTAAGATGATAACTGAAGGGGCTTGTAGAGTTTTAAGATGCAAGTGGCAAAAGTGAAAAAAGAAGTGTTTTGCCTGTGGTTTTCCTTCAATCAAGCCCAAGTAGAAGCATGAGGGTGAAGAGAGGAGAAGTAACGTCAGAAAGGCTGGCTTTGAGTTAAAAAGCTAAAGCCTGTGTGAAGGAGCAGCAAAACCCTTTGCCTGGTGGCTGCTGAAGGCAGACAGCCAGAGGCAAAGTGACAGAGAAAGAGAGCCCACAGTTTACCACAGAAGCTGGAAACTTCTCCGAATTGGTACTGTGGGGCCAAGCAACTCCCAAGAGACACCTGGCCACAAACCAATGCTGGAAAGACATCACTCACAAAGAATACTTACTGTGTGGAGGAAGCAGCCCAACACATGACAGGGTAAAGAAGCAGCAGGTTTTTCAGTACAGACACTGTCTGGAATAGGAGTGTGAATACAGTGGCACCAGCATGACTATGCCCAGGAAATATTTTGTATATTTGAAGGAAAATGTGTCACTCCAGACAGTGATACCCACTGTGCTTGCAGTGAAGTCCCAGAGAACTCAATGAGGAAAATGTAAGCGGAATTCACTTTCAGGATCCAGCTCAAAGTGCAAAAAAAGTTTATTAAGTTGATACCTACCCAAATGGTTCAGTTCTAAACCTCAGTAAATCAAATCCAATGACAAGATTTCATTTAAGATAAAAATATTTTAGATAAATAGTTAAGCTTTACTGAGACAACATTGAAAGCCCGCATTTGAAGTTGAGCTTTTATACAAGAGACTTTAAACGACATCAGTCAACAAGCACTTTTTCCAAAGGACTATTCAGTTACCCGCAATTCAGATATGAACGATTCCTATCACTCATTCAAAACAAATGAAAATTTTAATGAAATAAAAACAGATTGAAAAAAGCATACTGCTAATAAATGCTACTATTGCATTGCATTAATAACATGAACTGCTGCACTGCTAGATGGGTCACCTGGTGAAGGTGTAAATTATAAATCCTCTGTTGCAGTTACTTCTTAACTTTAAGCCAGAATGGAAAGAGGTGACAGATCAGGAATCTGACGGCTAATTATTCATGGATTAGTTAATATAATCTTTATAACTTTTTTTTTTTTTAATATAAAAGCTCCATTGCAGTCCTCATATCCAGAAGAAGAAAGAAAAAGTATGCCTAGAAGTTAGCAAGAAGCTGAAGTGCTAAGCACTGAAGTCTCCCCTTCCTAATCCCAGTCAGATAGGAAAAGGATATTAAAGGGCAGAGCAAGCTATGTTAAATACACCGAGGGAAACACAGAGGAAGCAAATGGGACAGTGCTTTCTTCAGCTTGAACTAGAATTCATTTCACTGTCCCCTTATAATACCTACAGCCCAGAGTTTATGCAAGATATGTACAGCAGCAAAGCAGCCCTTTAATCAGTATAGGTTATAGGGAACAAGTATTGCCAAATAAAGGGCATACCTATCTAAAGAACATGTATCACATGGACAAACCTTGGGGAAAGACACAAATAGCACCAATAGTCCAAATGCATTTATTTTAGCTAAAAGCCAGGCAAGTTTGTTTTGCTAACCAAACCTTTGTTGCAACTTGTAATTTGATTGCTATTTTCATAGGGAAGGCTGCGCTTAACACTAATTCTGCTGGCAACAACCAGCCTTACCATGCTGAAATGGTCATTTAAATTTGCAAATCAATCTTCAAGATGAAGTAAAAAAAATTCAAATACACAATGTGGTATTTCACAAACAAATCTTAAAAGCTCTCTAAACACACAGAAATCACCTCATCACATTTTGCAAGCACAACACATCAACATATATCAAGGAATAACATTGAAAAGCCAAATCTTAGACTACCATATGGCTACAAAACTATGCTTGAAAAGTTTAAAACCTAGGTAAATACATGTCAAGACTGTTTATTTAAAAGCCAGATGTAGTATTCATGGCTTCTATGAGTCATATGAAATGCCTGTCACAGCTTCCTGAAACCAAGAAAAGTTTTCTAATACATTCAAATCAATTCAAAAGTATTTAGCATATTCACCCTACAGTATCTGTCAAGAAGACCATATTACCAATTCTGCTTAAATGGAAGGAAGCATAAAATAAAATGCTAAAAAAGAACCAAAACAGGGTGGCAAAACAGCTAGTTACTGCAGTGCAAGTATTAATAACAGAAAAAAAAAAAGCGATCTGAAGCCATATATATTCCATCCACTAGGTTCAATGAAGTGTGATATAACTTTTTTAATTTAATGTTAAGAATGTTGCAGAAAGAATTGAAAACAGACCAGCAAAATGAAGCACAACATTAATGAACACTAACAAAAAGCAGACAAAAAAAACCCCTAAATGTGAACAAATAAATCAGTTATTCTGCAGAATAACAAATGAGCATTCCCCTGGTAACCTAGGAGTGTCTACAGCTTCCTAACAGAAACAAATAAGTAAAACCCCACTATAAAAGCTGACAACTGATCTGTGTCTCAGGTTGTGGAAACTGCCATTGGTATGTCACATCCATAATTTAAAATCTGGATTGAGTAGAGAATTTTAAGAAATAGCAAGACTTCTCACTATGTTGCAGACCTCTGTGCTTCAGAGCCCTCGCACAGAATGGGACAAAGCGCATCGTTAGAATGGAGCCAGAAAAAAAACGTAAACCAGCTCGGACAAACCTGCACTGATGGCCACATCCAGAAACACCATGTTTACCAGAAAGAGCAAAGTGAACAACAAATTACTGTAAAGGTATGTGACAGCAGACAGCCATAAGCTGCCTCACTATATCATTTTTTATCAGAAATTATGGAGGAAATCAAGCATTTTCCAAAAGGAATTACTGTGCAAGTACATGGAAGGGACTAGATGAGAAATGAGCTTATTGCCTGCAGAACCATGGCTTCAGCTGGCTGATGTCCTGTGAGAGCAGAATCCAGCGGCTGTCACACAGCTAAAGGACACAAAACCGAAACAGTTCAGAAAACAGTCGTGATCATAAAACAGATTCTCTAACTATCAAAGTGAGATGGCATCACAACTGGAGCTCCTGGACATTTGCTACAATTTGCATAAACATCAGCTTAATCTTTAACAGAAGTAGCTTTTAAGCAGTATGCGACACCAACAAAGACAAGTGTGCCGCATACTGCTTTCTCTGGTACAGCTGTATGGCTAGGAGCATAAAATTTTCATTTTAGAAAACAAAACATGACATTTACCTCAAAAAAAACCCCCAAAACTCAACCCTCTGGCCAATTTACAGAATAATTTTTTTTTAGGGTATAAAGAGGACTTCTGCATTGAACACCACCTCAGGAGAGATTTCTATTGCTACGTGGACAGAATTTCACTGAAGTTTTACCCTTATAAGTATTCCTCTATTTCAAGCTTATAGCTTTTCAGAAATCTGAAAACACATATGTTTCAAATTCAAAGGACTACACCACACTGTGTACAAGCCTACAGTCTAACTGACAGTTCTCGGAGTCATCAAATACAAATTAAAAAAAAAAAGTCACGGGGAAATTTGTTCTAATACTGTTAAAACACTCACGCCTGATAACAGTGCCCTCTACTGTCTTCATCAAAAATAGATTTCTGAAATCAACAGAAGGCTCATTAGTATTTATCAGAAAAATAGTGCGAAGCAGTAATTAATTTACAGTGTTTAATTTTTATTCTAATATGTCTCTGCTGACAGAAATACAGCTGTGTAGCTGTAGGCAGGGTTGTGTTGAAGTTAAGTCAAAAGAGAGATCACCCGTATATTTTCCAAAACCCTAGTAGAATTATTAAGTTGGGCTGTACATGGACAACAAGGATGGCTAATTATGCCTCACTGAAAGAAATGCTAAGAACCAAAAAAAGCAGTACAGTCAAAAACTATCATTGAAATTGTTCATTACACAATGGAAGGGTATCAGAGTAGGCAACCTTAAGTTGACCTAAATAAAAGCTATAAATCTGTCAATGCACCTAAAGTATCCTTCAGAAAAATTCTACAGAAATAGGTCTCCAAAATGTATACAAAGAAACAAATTCACTCTCCCTTACAATACATAAGTGGAAGGAACATCAACCTGCACCAAAAGCTGTGCCACTGCATTAGTAACTCAGCACTGAACCAAACAAAAATATCCTGACAATCTGCAGTACTTGTATCTCAGGCCAAACGCTATGTCAATGTAAAAGCAGGCAAACTTCATCTAGAGCAATCTTACGACACCACACAACACACCATGCAGATATAAAGAAATCACATAACGGACATAGCTTACTCTTAAAAATCCATTTCAGTTTCTCCCCTTAAAACAGGGATATTGAATAGAAGAGACAAACAACAGGGATCATTTTAAAAACAGATATTAAGTGTTAACTCCACCTTTTCTGCAGAAGAGGTTCTTGAATGTTCCACACAGGTAGGTGCAGCTTCCACCATGCATATCAAGATGCAGATTGTAGTCATGCAGTCCATATTCTGGGTCAACATCATCCAGTACAGGTTTATTAGGTGGAAGAGCATATTGACTTAAAAAAAAAATAACAGTAATAGAATTAAGCGAGAGGGAATGACTTAATAGAAAGAGATGTATTAAACAGCCCTACACTGAGATTATCATCTTAAGAGAGGTTATAAGAGGGGAAAAAATTATTAGAACGTAATACTTTTCTTCCTTATTACTGCTTTTGAAAATCAATCATCTCTAGTTCATCATACTTCTTTTAGGCAGTCTAATACAGTGTCTAATTCTTCTAATCAGCTGTCCAGTCTAGCTAAAGGCAGAAAATATGGCAGTCAACTTTAAAAGGTACATCTGTTAAACTCCAAAATTTGGACCTGTTTACAGAAAAATAATAATAAAAAAAACCCCATCATCTTAACTACAACTCTAAAAGCCAACTACTACAGATTTCTCTGGAATAGCAGTTACTGAATAATTTTTGGCTGTGCCTAACCTAAAAGAGAAACCACTGCACACAAATGATCAGAAGAGCGCAAATCCCAGAGGCAACTGAGCAGCTCCTACATAGGATACTATTTGGTAGTAAGGGAGATGGCATTAGGTCTTACCTTCTGAGTGAAAAGAGCCATACTAAGTGATAGCGGGCACATCTACTACCAGTAGATACAACAGTATCTGAGCAGAAAGCTGAGGGGGTGGGCTTGGGAGCGGAAGTAAGTCCCCAAAATCATCACCTAAAGCTAAAAAACTCCATCTTTTTAAACAGTTTGCAGTGTATAAACAGGTATACACTGCAATAAACACACATACACAAAAACTTCATAGGAAATACAGCTAGTTTTTCAATAGGACTTGAAGATAAATGCAGGCACCTTACCAGTCTACTAGAATTTCTTTCTCCCCTCTTACACCGCTAAAGATTATTTTCCTAATTCTAAGATGTCTCCCTCTTTTCTAGGTCTTTCAGATAGGAAGAAGGAATAAAAAGACTTATTGTGAAATGGGAAAAAGCATGGGCAGTGTATTTCTAACTTTCTCAATACAGTAAGTACTAGTACACTTGTGTGACTAAATTATCTCCTTAATAGCATAACAATAGCAACATTTTAGTATGAAAATACTTCTATAGCTTTGCATATAGTTACCGTAACTGTTGTTTGTATTAAACTCAAATAGTTAATTACTGCCTAAATATAAACCTCTTAACAGCAGCCAATTTAACTGTAAAACTCAAAGCTTTATTCAAAAGGTTATCTTTGTTGCCCACAAAGGAGAAACCAATACTTACAGAGTAGCAGAACCCAAAGTGCTTCTCTCAAGAAGTTGATGATAATGAAGACTCACCATAACAAAAGCAATTTCATTTTTCTCCTGAAAAGTTAATTAAAGTAGATGTATTTTCATCTGGAAATACTTTTTTTCAATAAGGTCTCCCTGAGCATTAAAATTCATAGATAAACGCTGCTGCATATTACTCTGCCAGTTACTGTAATAATGTTAATAATGGCTTGCTTTAACATTTAGACTCCTATAACTGCTACTGTCTTTTCACAAGAGTACAGAATATATGTAAAAGATCACACCAGTTCTATATTATGGGGAAAGGGAGGGAAACTAGCTGTGGCAGGGCAAAAGTTATCACCAGCAATCCGTGAATTGTACTTCTCTAGCTTCTACTTACCACTTCAAACAGGCCTTACTCCCAGCTACTATATACCTAAGCACCAAGCTTATTTTCATATGTAAGGAACTATTTGCAAAGAAGGATAACATCAGTGAGGAATACAGAGCTATTCAATAGAAATACTGAATTTCAAAGCAAAACCCCAGATGTCTTCACTAGCATACATACTCCTGGGAAAATGGTAAGATACCTTCTACAGGCCTATAGAGCTCAAAGAAAACTTCAGAGCTCAATATGAGAACTAAACAAAGTCGAAGGTATCTATTTACTTCAAGAACACAGAATGCTAGGATTTCAGGTCTTTTTTTTAAAAAAAAAGAAAAATGCATTTTTAAGTCCTGTAGTTGCAAACACATAAGTCAATGGCAAAATTATTCATTCCCAGGAGTCTATTACTGCCCTGAAAAGTGGGCAACTATTGTTTTCTTCTCTCAGGGTTACCGAACAAAAAAATTACATTCCCTACTCAATTTTTTATTTTTTTTTTTTTAGCTACTCCTGCACTTCTGTAGTGCAAAATTATGGCTATAAAAGATATAATGACAGAGATTTATCAATTCCATAGTCTCTCAGTCTTTGTCTATCCAAATACCAGAAGGTCCACATAACCTGTCTTTGGTTGTCAAAACTACTAGCATGAACAATTTCTGTTATGCGGTTAAGCTATGTGTAAAAAACCAAGATGTGTGGCATTTACGATTATTACACCCATCTACAGCTAACTGCCTCATGTTAAAATGCCCACAAAGAGAATAAGAACAGCTGTTCAGAAAAGTAAGTAGGAAAAATATATACTACAGTGAGGACTTTGATGCTTAACAACTTTGTGGAACTTAATTATGATTGAACTATGTCCAGGTGCTGAAAGAGTTCTCTTTCCAAGCATAGGAAGGGATAACACGCTAGCACGACCACCGCTAGGGACACCACGACAGAGACACCAATCTACTATACTCCTGAAGATACAAAAGAAACGGCTGTTCACTTATTGGAGCTTTTTACAGATTGAGTCACCCCATAATAGGCTCACACAGGTCAGACAGTCTCAAGTTTTCTAGGAAAGGGACACCTTTAAGTATGAGTGAAACATATATTCCTTCTGTGGTTTTAAACAATTCTTCTGGTGGTGGTGGTGCACACTTGAGGTAGCAAGAGTTTCCAGCTGAATAATGAAACACAGCTTAGAGCAACAGGCCCCTTGAGGGAAAGTCCTTGCCAATGCCAAATAATACAAGTTTATCTCATTAACTTGGTAGGGGGAGGAAGAAAGGGCTGAACCTCTGAATTCCATCCAAAAGCAGAACACCCGAGACAGGCTTTCATAGCACCTAACTGTATGCAACTTCAGGCAGACACCTGAAGTATTCCCAGTGTATTCAGTGTAATCCTTTAGAGTAGGTGTCTACTTTAGATGTTCTGCACTGCTCTCTAAAGACATCTACTTCTACACACAGCCTACAGAGACTAACTCCTTAACTTAGACACTTAATACCAAGAACTAAATATCCCCAAAATGGCACAATTTACAGCGTTCCTATTGCTGGGGCAGGATACTACTACCTGGTGATGTAGATTAAAGGAAACAACTTGCAAAGTTGCCTTGTGGGAATTCATCACTTTGAGTGATGGGGACAGGGCAAGGCATGAGTGAGGGAAGAAGCACATCTCTCCTCAAACTGTTCTATTTAAAATGTCTTTAGGATATCAGACTTTGACATGTGGAGACTGCAAAACAAATACAACTGAACACAGTAATAAAATCAGTACAGTATCTGATATACTATGAGACATAACTGTTCTTTTAATTAGAGGTGAGGCTTTTCTTAAAAGTACAGATACTCTTGCAACAACTCTTTAGAATGCAATAAATCAACAACTAGCTGTCCCTACCTGTATTTTTTTGTTGTTAGTTTAGATAAGATCTTTCAAAATGCAAAGAAAAAAGGAAGATAAGAAAAAACAAACAAAACAACTCCTCCTCCCCCCCAAAAAAATCCAAATCCCAAACTACAAGACAAAAGAATACGTTTCTTCAAGTCTTAATAAATTATTGAAACTAAATGTTATCATCTTACCTTCCAAAGTCCTACTAAGAGTCCTGGATTCAGGCTGAAGAGTTGGACAAGCTTATCAGCACCAACTGCTATGCTACTCTCAGACAGGTTAGCAAGATGATATTCAGCAATTAATGAACGTCGACGAGGTCTTTGAAAAAAACATACAGAATGTAGCAACAAGACTATGTCTCCTTATTTATGTAAAAGTTCAGCCTAATTCCATTTTTAACTGAAGTATGACCAAAAGCACATGACAAAAATGTTTTTGAAAGCATCCAGCATGCACAGCCATAAACTTTACTTCGGAACAAATACAGTATACTAGCAGGATCTCAACACCTAACAGGAAAAGAGACAAAAGCCACCCTAGGATGGCCCAATATACTACTAAAAAGAGGAAAAACTTACATGCTTGCCCAATATTTCAAAAAAGTCACAGAATTACTTTATAATTTATTTCTAATACTATGTTCTTACTAGATGGAATCACTGAATATTTATCAGTATGAAGTAAGCTACTAAGAAGGTGGATTCTTCCTCCACAGAATCAAAATTCCAAGGAAAGGATCAAACTATACACATAATAAATTAAAAACTTCTGTTAGAGGAAGCTTTCCTTTTGGAGAAAATTATTTACAGATTTTGCCTGTAATTAAAGCAATTTAGCTCCATAACAGCCTTTAACTAAACTTCATACTTCACAGGTGTTCTTATTGGCTAATGATGTATAAAAAAAGCAGAAAGTAGAGTCTGTGTTACCTATTCAGAATGGAGAAATAACTCTTTCTAAAATGCTTCACAGACTTAGGCTCTTATCATATTCAATATTGTTCCTAGACTTCCCAGTAGTATCCCAGTACTATCACCTACCACTACACACTGCTAGGAAGACAGCAACCAACAGAAACTTCATCATATTACCTTGAATTGTTAGATTTGGGCCTGGGATGGGACACCAGCCCTTTCCTTTAGTAACATAGATTACCAGACTGTTGCGACATAAGAGTTATGAATCCAATCTAAATGTCTCACATTAAATTCTCTTAGATTTACATGTTTGTTTCATGCTCATTTGTATCTATGCCTTAGATTCAGCTTTCCAAGGCAGGACCTATCAGTCTGCATCTTGCACACCAGTAGCTACATTAAGCTACGAATTAATGTCATAACTCGCTGGTTTTCTTGCTAAAAAGCTCTACCAATGAAGAGAAGGACATAGGCTTTGTAAGAAAGAATTAACAAGTTACGTCAAACCAAAGTCAGATACCTCCTACAGACACATTATCCAAAAAACTCTCAAAAATCCTATGTGGACACTCACCCATTCTTGCTGGAAGCTCTGCTTTGCTCAGGAAGCAGTGGCGTAACTCCAAATAGTTTTAGGGTTGATAGGATGTCTAAGCATGGCCAACTCGTACTGTACCAAAGTATAGTAACAGATGTGTCCTTAAATGATAGGTTTGCCTTCTCCATTACATGTTCCTTTCCATTCTTGTCCTTTAGAATAATTATCCAACTCAAGCCAGAGGCTCTGTTATTTAGAAATTGAGAGGGGAGGAGTGTGTTTAAAAAAAAAAAATTAATCTCAAAGTGACAAAACTTAAATAATGTTTCCAACAGAATTTTAAAATTTCTACTAACTGCTACTTATGTTTCTTAGGCTAGGTCATTTATAGGCTATCATCGTATCTCCCCATTCTGATATAGATTTTATAGCTCTATTTCCATATCCCCCCAGCATTTCCAAAGCCATTAACATTCTGTGCATTGTTCTCGAGTAAATGTCTTCTGTGACAAGGCATTGCTTACTTCATAGCTTCTTTGTTTTTACATGGAAGACCTGTATAAGGATCTACAGGTTTAACAAGCCGCATTACTCTAGTTTTGACAGCAGCTATTTGTTTGAAGATATATTCTTTCTTCCAGTACCCAGGCTTTCTATCATGTAGAGCAGCACAGTCCAAGGAAACAGTTTCTGATTGATCAGACTTCATTGTCCAAATTGTCCTCTTTGGTTGAAAACAACTGGAATAGATTTTCAGCCAGATTCTACTGAAAATAAAAATACAATAAAGAGGAAAACCACATAAATTTCAAGAAGAGTTACTTAATTATTCTTATAGACCTGCTTAGATACCACTGAACGATATAAAGTCTAAGATTATCAGCAAACTGGCTTTGATCTAAATCCAAGTTTACAGAAGCCCAGAAACTCTAGCCTCCCAAGTACCAGTGAAGAACACGCAAAGCCACAGTTGTACACTTCCCCATTTTGACCTTCCAACAGCTCATATCAGGTTAGTTTCCCTGGTGCAAACATGAAGGCTCACGAACAAAAGATGCAAGATATCAACACTTCTCATGGGTTTACTAGGTTATCTCAAAGAACATGGAATCTCTGAACACCTTTCTTGTTCTGGCTTACACATACCAAATGAGATCCATTTATGACTTTTTGCGGGAAAAAAGGGAAAAAAGGGAAAAAAGGGAAAAAAGGGAAAAAAGGGAAAAAAGGGAAAAAAGGGAAAAAAGGAAACATAAGTTATTCAATTAATTCTTACAATATGCCGGTGAGGTTGATAAACATCTCAACTACATACGCAGAAAATGTTTGACTAGTACTCTAGAAAGTAGGATCATTAGATATTGGGAACTTCCCACTGTTTTATGCCTCTCAATAGCACATTAGAGTACCTGTTTTTTAAAAAGCCTTCCTTCCTCTTATGCTGCTACTTCCTTCACAGACATTCCCTCACACTCACTGAAGCAGATTAAAAACAAAACAAACAAAAAAACCAACAAAACCCCAACCAACAAACCAACCCACACCAGCACATATTTGAGAGAAAGCTATCATGAGAAAACAAAACAAAACAAAAAGATGTCTTGTCTGTGTTCTTGAAAATAAATTACTTTTGCAAATTCCACCCCAAAACAATGATGCATCCTTCTCACACAAAATTAGCTGGTACAAAAAAGTAATACATCTTGCTCAACAAAGACAATCTGGACCCCTCAAGTTTCTCACACAGATCCAGCTGAAAGTGAGTTGGAGGAGGATAATTAGAATCACCTATGTTTGGTGATAGAACCACTGTCATGTCAATCTCTTTTGAAAAGCTCAGAGATGTCTTTTTGAAGAGATCAAAGAAACATGCAACAGGAATGATGGGTTCACCTCTTTCCTGTTAGGAAAAATATGAGGTCACATTTCCGCCTCCCACATTCCAGTATATCTAGGACAGTACAGGGAATATTAAGTACAAGAAGTTACAAGAATTGAAACAACAAACTGTGAGTAAAGGTTTCCAATAAGTTTTCTAACTTTAAAGTGCTAGCCAAACAGTCCACATAACTGCACTAAAGAAAATTAATAGCAACAGAAACAAATTCTCAAGAGAAATTCTCTACCATTTATCAGCAAGATTACCTTTACCAGTCCTCACTTATCTCCAGGCAAACTTACACCAACATGCTTTGTAATGCATTTTCCCCTCCTTAAAGCATTAAAGCATTCAAGGACTGAATCCATCCCACACTGCCACCTACCCACGAAAACCACTCTCTCTTCATCAGCTGCTGAGAATAAGTCCCCACATGCCAAGAGCCAGGCTCTTTGCTATTGATGCAAATGTCCCCAGGAATTTTGCAAAAAACCCTCCTCTGGCCTGCTGCTTTGCAGATATATGTACAATCTCCCACTGCCATTTTTAGAGTCAAAGCTCTTTAAAACACAGAGACCCATAAACTTCTATGACTGGTAAAGGGGGGTTCACAATTCAGAGTCAGCATGAGCCTCCAACTTTCCTTTCCCAAAATCCGGGAGGTGGTGGGGGAGGTGAAGAAGAATCTCGTAAGTAAAACAAAGATTTAATATACTTAGTTTTGAGACCAGAAAAGACAACCCAGTTACCAGACAGTATAAAACATTTCTGATGGAGGGAGGAAATTTTTATTTAACTCCAAAACAGCTAAGACTTGTGGGATGATGAAAACAGAGGAAAGATGTCCTTGACACACCACCATCAGGGGAAATTGAGCTGTGTATGATCCACTTGGTCTTATTCAGCCTAAAAAGTCCATTAAGATGTCCTTCTACAACCCTCTACTGAAAGCTCCTCCCAAGACAGACATCCTGTCTTTCATGGAGAGAGATGCTAAGCATCTGACTGCATGACGCTGAAGAGACAGGGGTTAGTAGCAGCCATTTCCTGCATTTGGAAGTTACAGTCTCTGGCAATGCAAACTGAATGAAGACAGACTTGCCACCAATACCCACCACTCTTGTCCTTGCTCTCCGTTACATACTGCTTCTTCCTTTCCCAAAACAGCATTGTACAAGCGTATGAGAAATCAGTTCAAGCAGCTCAAAAATTCAGTCAGGGCAGGGAGGCAGAGGAGAGAAAAAGGGGGACTTGGAATCACAAGTGTTTAGGGAGGTATCACTGCCCCTGCATCCTCAATTTCTGAAGAATTCAGGGTAGACAAATCAAAAAAGCATCCAACAGAAAAGCCTCTTTCACACCAGGATACATACCACTTTTGCCTCAAAAAGTGTTAAGTATAATATTCATCCTAAGGTCTCTTATTGGACATTGTTACAACAAGCTCTTACTACCAGCTGAAATGCCAGAATCAGACACGCACCATTGTCAGTCATCACTTGATCACAATGGCAAAATATCTGGAGAAGGCAAACAGATCTTCTCCTGTACTCTAGCATCTCCTTCCTCTTACACAAGCATTTTGTACTGGTGATCTAAAGCCTCTGGCTTTCAGACAGACCAGCTATGTGAGCTTCCCACACTGCATGAGAGGAAGCCTGGAATAATGCCACATGCTGGGGCAGGAGGGTGCGGAAAGTGGGGTCAGAAACATTTCCCTGCCTTCGACAGTTACACTGAAGGCATCAGTGTCAAGGAACTTTTAAAGTGCAGACATTATTTGAAGACTCCAAAAACAAAGCACAGCTTTAGGCAGCACACATGAAAGACTAATGTTTCTGTTGCATCAAGGACAGCATCCTGTACATCAAGGCCTGCAGAAATATTCTCAAAAAGATATTCTGCCTAAAACCCAGGATCAGATTTGTCACAGAGACATGCAGGGACTTCAATTAAAACTTCTGTTAATTTACCAACAGATTCAGGGGCTTCAGAAGGTTCACGGAAATCCAGCAGGAAGAAGTGACCTGGTCCCACTGAACCAGTCAGTCTCCTAGATAAGGCAAAGTATGTCCTTCTCAAATCCCATTTGTGCACATACAGTAATCTCTGTCAAGATTAGAAAACGGAAACAGACATTGTTGAGATGGGACAGATCAATCAGGTTCCCTTGAACAGCCACAATGATTTTATACTACCTTACTATCTTGAAGTGGAAAATGCCTATTAAGATAGATAATCTGTATCAACTATGCAATTTTTATCTTCACATACCTGCTGACAGCCTCAAAAAATAAATCTGGATTATGGCCTTCTGTCCTGGTTTCAGTTGAGAGGGTTAATTTTCTTCATAGTAGCTAGCATGGGGCTATGTTTTGGATTTGTGCTGGAAGCAATGTTGATAATATAGAGATGTTTTTGTTACATGGACCTACTACTGACCAGTGCTTACAACAGAGCGAAGGCCTTTTCTGCTTCTCGCATTGCCCTGCCAGCAGGATGGCTGGGGGTGCACAAGGAGTTGGGAGGAGACACAGACAGGACAGGTGACCCAAACTGACCAAAGGGATAGTCCATACCGTATGGCGCCATGCTCAGTTTACAAGGAGCTTGGGGGAAGAGGAAGGGAGGAGCATCGGTGTTCGGAGTGATGGCATTTGTCTTCCCAAGTAACTGTTACACGTGATAGAGCCCTGCTTTCCTGGAGATGGCTGAACACCTGCCTGCCCATGGGAAGTGGTGAATGAATTCCTTGTTTTGCTTTGCTTGTGCGCACGGCTTTTGCTTTACCTATTAAACTGTCTTTATCTCAACCCATGAGATTTCTGACTTTAACTTTTCCAATTCTCTCCCCAATCCCGATGGCAGGGGGAGTGAGCAAGTGGCTGCGTGGTGCTCAGCTGCCAGCTGGTGTAAAACCATGACACTTTCCTTTTCAATTCATCAGTTCTAAAGGTGTCAGTGCCAATGTTTACCAATTCACTGTACAAGTTTTGGTAAATAAGTGAGAAATGTATGAATATCAGATGCAGAAACTTCCTGTATAGGAAGACATTTTCTCATTTAAACAACACTAATGCAGCAGAATCCTAGAAGAAAATGATACCCAGACGTCCTAGTTATCGCATACCAACCAGGGTCTCTCCTCTTGAGCCTTTCACAAAATTATCATGATTACTACTATGCAATCATATGAACTCTGTATAAGCAATCACTTACAAAAAAATGTGTTAATATTTAATTTTGTCCCTTTTGCTTTCATTTAGAAGTCACCAAAATTTGACAGAAAGGGCAACAGATAAAACCCATCAGTGAATCACCTGACTAAATCAAACCCTCTGCAAAAATCTGATGAAAGAGCTAAATAAGTAGGACTTCAAAATTATGAAAGCTGTAAGGATTCTACTGGCTATACACAAATAAGGATTGCCTGACCCAAAAAGCCTGTGCAGGTGCATGTGAATACAAACAAATATATGCAAATTTTACAACAAAATAAATGCTAATAGCAACATTTCAAAACACTGTATTTAGTTTTCGCCTCATGACTCCCATTAAACTTAACAGGACTTGCACAGCTAGAATTTCATACAACACATTGTACTGTGAGCTATGCAGCACATTTTCAGCAGAGTAATTGCCAGTAGGTACATGCATCAGTGCTCTGGCATCAGTGAAACTAAATTAGAAAGACTTATAACTCGTGTAAACTCAACTCAACTGCTGCACAATTAAGACTAGCATTTATGCTTCCCTCTTCCTTACTTGTCATTGGCCAGATGATAAAAGCGCTTATTCACACAACCAACACACAAGAGGGACACAGCATCTAAATAGGTAAATATCTTCATCAGCATTTCTGATGGCATGCTGGAAAACAAGAGAAAGAGAAATACCGTTAGACTTGCCTGCAAACTCCAGAAATTACAATGACAAAGAATTTTAATTCAAACCAGAGCAAAACAAAAGACATAGAACCTACCAGCTTGTAAATACACAAATCAAAACTCACCAGAAGACTTAATTTGCAAAGTTTGGGTTCTGATTTATCTCTCTGGTCTAAAAAATTTACTTGCAACAATTCACCACAACCTATTCAAGGGGGACAGCACAATTATGTGAAAAGTTATGGGTTTGCATTTTCATTAAACTTTGTTAACTCTAACCCAGTTTGACATGAAACTATCTTCTTCAACTTCAGTTTCGCACTGCTTGTACCATGATTTTAACACTCAGTCCACAAGCGCCACCATTTGCCAGAACTGCGCATACTCACCCTCCTCCTGACCGTGGTGTCAGGTCTCAGGATGTACCAGGACAGAAATGTCTTAGTCAAACAGTGAGATTATTCTCTACCTCATAAAAATCTTCAAACCACATGCGCTCAGGGGTCTCATACAGTTTTCATTTATGTCAGCAGAAAGATGTGAACTTCAAAATAAGAGCTGAGTGGCATCTTGAGAACATTAATGTTTCTGTGCATCTGTAAGGCTGCCTGAAATGCAGGTGCCAGCCTATGTACAAGCAGCACAACATAACCTGGATATGAGCCACCAAGATTTCTGTATTGACAGAAACCTCATACCCTTCGACCAGTATCTGGTAACTGCACAGAGTTTAAAAAAAAAGATGTATTTTATATTCTAACTTTTTGGAGCATGACAGTATGGTAATATCAAAATCACCACTGAAAATACAGGCTGCTGTGAAAGTCAACACCTCAGTTGTGTCTCTTGTCGATTTACTACTGTGTCATTTACAATATTTACTTATTTATAATACTTTATTCCAGAAGCACACAGCTTTCAAACATAGCATGATAATAATGCTAATACTCCAAGTTTTGTGTTAAAACCCAGAATCTTAGCTGCACTAACAGAGAGGCAACTGTGCCAAAACTTGCAGTTATTATGTGAAATAACTCACCGTCTAAGCCCAAAGCAGTTAGTGCATTTATTCCACAGAGAATTTAGAAATGAGCTGCAAATTAGCTACAATAATATGCTCCATCTAGAATTCTCAACAGTAGTTTTTACAACCATTTTTTTTCTTTGAAGGAAGCTGATAGAAACAATTTTTTTTCTTTTTTTCTCATCTTTCACACCAAACTAACAGCATAAGGGACTGAACTAACCATGCAATGGAAAACAGAAATGACTCCACAGGAAGCTAAAAATATATAAAACAAAGAAAACAAATTTATCTTTCGTATGGCATATTCTTAGATGTTTTTGTAGAAACGTAACATTTTCAAAAAGAAAACAACTCCCAATTATACTGAAAGTGCCCTTTCACTGTCAAACAGGGAGGGAAACATTTACCTTGTAGCAAATGTGCAGTAGCCACTTTATTGCTACCCCCTTCATCCCACTCCACCATCCTAAGCCTCTCTATACAAAGCACCAAGCGTCAAGAGAAACATCAGAAGTTTAATTCCAAACTGGCTTTTATTGAAGCAATATGGTAGCAATTTTTATCCTCCAGGAACATCAGAGCCCATGATTTGCAAAGGAGTTGCTGAAGGCTTTGTATGCCTTGGAAAACCTACATACTTCATACAAACTTAAAAAAGCAGGCAAGAGAAAATCATGCTTGAAAACATTACAAGGTCAACATAGGATCACAAAGTAGGCCAGGAAAGCAGTTCTTTTCTTTCCAACTCCGAACATCTGGCATAGAAATCTCCAAGGTATGAACACAATAACTGTAAGCAGTCAAATGATGGTTTACAGTGTGCATGCTTCCTCCTAAACTAAAGACATACTCACTTCGCAATGCACAAACTAGGTTTTCGTTTCATGGAAGGCGTCAAATAGAGACTTTTAGTTCCAGCGTTTACAGTTTCAGAACAATCCCCAGGCCTGGCAGCACAGTTTCTGGACCTATTTCTAAAAAGGGAAAAGCTGTTAGGAGTTGCATCCTCACAAAATGAAAAAGCATGCCTATTGTGCAGACCTAGATACCACATCTCAACTGAGATTTAGGGAATACCTCATATCGTAACTCATTATTATCAGATCACAAGTATGAACAATTATCACCAAGTTAAAATACCTGACATCAGAAAGATGCCAGATTTAAACTCATAGGTGTCTCTCCTATGATTAATCTCTCACAGTAGTCAGAAGGGAGTAGTGCTACACCACAAAATCAGTTTGAATCCGGTAAAGACCTATTAATGTTAGACCATTACACCACTGTGGCCACCATAATCAAGTTCCAGATAAGCCTCTGCAGTAAGTCTGGGTCACTGATTAATCTTCCATTTTGCAACATTACTCCAGAGATGTTTTTGAGCCATCCAAATTCCACAAGCTATTAACAAATATCAAATAAAAAAGTACCTTGAAACATTCTCAAAAATTGACGAGGCTCGAAAAGACTACACAACAGAATCATATTTGAAACAAACTTACAGTCTCATTTCAAATTTTCCCCTGCTAGAATAGTAGAAACTCTGCAGATAAGCATTAGTTCAACAGGCAAGATAGGTATCAATGCTTTTATTATCAAAGAATCATAGAAAGGTTTGGGTTGGAAGGGACCTTAAAGATCAAGTTCCACCCCCCCTGCCATGGGCAGGGACACCCTCCACTAGACGAGGCTGCTCAAAGCCCCATCCAACCTGGCCTTGAACACTTCCAGGGAGGGGACAGCCACAACCTCTCTGGGCAACCTCTTCCATGCCTCACCACCCTCACAGGAAAGAATTTCTTCCTTATATCTAATATAAAACTACCTTCCTTCAGTTTAAAACCATTACCTCTTGTCCTATCACTACAAGCTCTAGTAAGCTATCCCTCTCCAGCTTTCCTGTAGGTCTCCTTCAGGTACTGGAAGGCTGCTGTAAGGTCTCCCAGAACCTTCTCTTCTCCAGGCTGAACAACCCCAACTCTCTCAGCCTGTCTTCACAGGAGAGGTGCCCCAGCCCCCTGATCATCTTTGTGGCCCTCCTCTGGACTTGCTCCAACAGGTCCATGTCTTTCTTGTACTAGTGACCCCAGAGCTGAACGCAGTACTCCAGGTGGGGTCTCACGAGAACAGAGTAGAGGGGGAGAATCACCTCCCTCGACCTGCTGGTCACGCTATTTTTGATGCAGCCCAGGACACAGTTGGCTTTCTGGGCTGCAAGCGCACGCTGCCGGCTCATGTTAAGCTTCTCACCAATCAACACCCCCACATCCTTCTCCTTAGGGCTGCTCTCAGCCCATTCTCTGCCCAGCCTGTAGCTGTGCTTGGGATTGCCCAGACCCATGTGCAAGACCTTGCACTTGGCCCTGTTGAAATTCATGCCGTTTACACAGGCCCACCTCTCAAGCCTGTCAAGGTCCCTCTGGATGGCATCCCTTCCCTCCAACATGTCAACTGCACCACATAGCTTGGTGTCATCAGCAAACTTGACTCAATCCCATTGTCCACGTCACTGACAAAGATGTTAAACAGTGCCAGTACCAATACTGACCCCTGAGGAATGCCACTCATCAGTGATCTCCACTAGGACATTGAGCAATTGACTGCAACTCTTTGAGCGCGACCTGCCAGCCAATTCCTTATCCAACAAGATGTCCATCTGTCAAATCCACGTCTCTCCAATTTAGAGACAAGGATGTCGTGTGGGACAGTGTCAAATGCTTTGCATAAGTCCAGATAGATTATGCCCGTTGCTCTTTCCTTTTACATTATTGCTTATTAATGCATAACAATTTGGACACAAAAACCCTAACTAAAGGAAAGAACTTTGCATATTTCTAACACAAAAAATTCTTACAATTCAACTGACTTCATTTTTTTCCAAAGTTTTCTGATAGTATGAACTTTGTAAGTTGTAATTACAAATATCATCATTAACCCACATAGAAATATTCAGATGGAGTTTCAGTCTTAATTAAATACTTATACTTCATACCCACTGACACCAGCGAGCAGGCAGAGCTCCCCATACACTCTAGTTGTGATGGTTTGTATAGCCAGCTGACTTTCCAACTCCTGGTCAGTCCAGCTCTGGGTTTCTAAGTGACCCATCAATGTTGGAGGAAAAAAAAAGAATATCTAATTTTGAAGTACATGGGTACCACATACATTTAATGCACACCATTCTTGATTTAAGATTTGTTTATGTTCAAAGAAGAATAAAAATCGGAAGAAAACCTGTGCCCTACATTGTCAACTGTGCTATGTAAAAAAAAAAAAACCTGAAGCTTTCATGGGAATTGTTGTAGGCACAACACGAAAAGACATGCACATTTCAGCTTGGGGGCCTATCTCTGCTAGACTAACAGAATTAACTACTACAAAAAAGTTAACTGTATATCAAATATGCCCTGAAGGTCAAACAAATGTTTTACTCAAGTGTTATTCTCAAGAAGTACACTTAGATGATGAGATAGGGCTGTAAGACATTGCATTTTTCAAAAGCCATTAAAGGGACTTAAGAGACACAAGTCCTGTTCAACAGCACCAGAACTACCACTTCTGTATCTTTCTGGGCAGCATGTCCCAGGCTATTCTGCCCTGTATCTATGCTGAAAGCGCTAAGATACCGCGTTTGGGCATACTCTAAAGTGACACACTTACAAAGACTCCAGCTACAGAAGTAATTCAGATCAGGAGATGGATCCTGGATTTTGCAAGACACTTTACCTCGTAACATAACCTGCACTCCCTGTATTCAGTCCTTCTTGCTCTTTTTAACCACTCCTAGCATCTCTCTCTTCTTCACCCCAGGAAGGAATTTCTGGAGTAAGAGAAATGTTGCCTACACATGCCTTGAAACTTCTATACCTACTTTAAATAGATAGATACTTTCTAATATCTACTTTTGTAAGCTTCATTTCAAAAAAAGTACTTAATTTTTGCATCTTCCAAACAAAAAATACTCTCAAGGTATGAAGAAACAACAGAAAATCCATTGCATAAACTATTTAAGTATTGTATGTATTAAGATTTGAAATTAACAAAATGCTTTTACACTGCACTGACAAAGCTTGCCTGCCCAAGTTAAAAATCAATGACAGCCATTACTCCCCCTCTTTAGAGAATTCTAGTAACAACTGAGATGCTCCGGCTTAGAGGCACAACAACCTCAGTTGCTATTTCATTTGCTTTCAATTTGTGGGACTCAGTTTTGTACCAGTATTTTCACTTTCGTACCCTATAGTACTTGCAATGTGACTATTGGGGATTTTTTGCTGACCAGGGAACAAATCTATTTCAAAGAATGTATAGAAAGTTTTGAGTAGTGACAAGACTTGCCTCCTTCTCCAAATGTTAAAGCATACATGGGGATAAATAGAAATGGCAGTATTGTTTTCACGTTTTGTTTTTCTTTTTCCTCGGCCAACAATTCCAAAGTCTCTTAAAAAGGTGGGTATTACCCATTCCGCTTACAGGTCAAAAGAAGGGAAGAGATGAAAAAACTATGAAACCCAAGGTTGTACAAACAAGTGAGCAGAAAAACCTGCTTTCTCAACTTTGCTTCTAATATTAGTGCTTTAAATTTTTGGAAGCTGAGCCTGTACTGTAAGAATTAAGCTAGTCTCACCTTCCACAATGATATCATCCTATTTATTACAAAGGCCTAACTACCCTGAACGTATACACATTAGCCACTGTTAGCTAGTACTTTGTACAGGCTTATTATACTACCTCTTCTACGCTCAAACACACACAGGTTTAAGCCTCACTACCCCGACAGAAAACAGTGCATTAAACCTAACTCTTCCGTACACCTGGAAATGCCTTTGTTTCCTATCACAAGGTGCATCACCTCTACAGAGATATCCCCTTCCACAGAGCCGGGGGGTGGGAGACAGACCACCACGGCCATGAGGGAGCAGGCCTGAGCTGTGGCCAACGTAGAGCTGGAAACCAGAGCCATGAGGGAGGTGGAAAGGGTTTCCCAGAGGAGCAATGGTAGTTAGGGGAAAACAACAAATCTCTTCCCACGGACATGGTGACAAAGGACGAGCGAGCAGCTCTGGGGCGGCAGAGCTCCGCTCCCCACTCGATGTCCCCCCCAGCGGCCTCTCCTCAGGCCGCGCAGGGAGACCATTACCTGCGCCCGGCGGACCGGCCCCGCCGAGGGGCTGCGGCAACAGCAGCAGGGGTAAAAGGCCACGGCGTACCGACCTCGGCGGCACCGGGGGCAGCCACCACGTCGGCTGCCGCGCCGCGGCCGTGCTGCCGCAAGGCCCGCCCGCTCCCCGTCGCCATGGGCAGCTCCGCCGCGGGACAGCAGCTTCCCGCCGGGTAGCGGGCAGGGCGGGCGGGCGCTGCCGCCTCCCACGTGACGCTACAGCGCCCGGCCTGGGAGCGCTGCTCCGGGGAGGCGGGCGGGCGCTCGGGTGGGGACCGACTGCTCCTCCCCTTGCTCTGCTGCTGCCAGAGGGAAGGGCGACCTGCGGGGGCTGGTGTTCGCACCGAAGAAATTTGTTTTTAACTGGAGAGAAGGGACACCGCCTCCTCCGAGAGCTCCCAGCGTGCCGCCGCAGCAGGCGCCCGAAAGCACCAGCGGGGCGGACCCGGGCTAGGACGGCTGCGGGGCTGGGCTGGGCTGGCTGCCTGCCGCGGGGCTCCGGAGGAATGAGCGCCGCACCTTGCCGTGCCGGCCGCGGCGGCGTTGGGTTCCCAAGCGCACGGAAAGCGCTAATACACCGGGGAACTGCAGTGCCTCCCGCCGTGAGCCCCTGTCGGGACTTGGGGCAGGCGTCCTGTCAGCTTCCCTCCTCCCGCCCCGGGTGCGCCGCTTCCCCGGGAAGCCGGAGCACGATCTTCTCAGGTGTCCTGGTCTCCGTTCGGGGAAAAGTCGACTGCATCGCTTTTACGCACCTACGTGTGCAAGATCAAAACCCAATCCATCTAAAAAAAATAATAAACCAGCCTAACGGCCGGCGGGGCCCCGCCTCGTGAGGGCGGGCTGTGCCCGTGGCGGCGGCGCTCGGCATGGCGGTCGCTGTAGTGATCTTGCCGGCAGCCGTCGCTAGCGGCGGGCGCAAGAGGGAGCCCGTTCAAACTACCGCTCCCAGGGCCTGCCGCTGCTTCCCGCGCCTCCGCCCCAAGAGTTCCGCCGGAGCGATGTCGGGAGGCGAGCTGCGGGCGGGTAAAGGGTAATGGGGGTTCCTGACTTGAAGCGCTGGCTGCAGAGCCGCGTTCAGGGCGGGAGGCTGCTCTGACTCTTCCCCGAGTGTTCCCCCTGGAGAACGGTGACGAGCGGCAGAAACTTTCCGTTTAGCTCGGTTGCCTCCGCCGTGCTTCCGTGAGGGCGCTTGGGAGCTGTGCCCCGGCATGCTGCCCGCCTCCCTTGCCCGGGCCGGGCAGCGCGGCGGGCAGGTGCGGGTCTCCCTGGGAAAGTGGCTGCTCGCTGCCCCCGGCTGGGCCCTGCCGGGACCGGGGCCGGGGCCGGGGCCTTGCCTCTGCCTGAGGTGGCGGCACCAACCCGCCCCGCTGCTCCGGGCCCCCCGGCAGAATATCGGGACGCGAGCGGGGGGGCTAAAAGCTGAAAAAGGAGGTGATAATAGCAAACAGGTGTCCGTGCATAGGGATGCGAAAGAAGAAACTCTGCTGTCGGCCGCTCAGAAAGGTAAGGCGGGCTGGTGTCACTCGGGAGTGGCAATACGGGGCGCTGCTCGGAGAGGCTGGCACGGAGAAAGTTACTGCTGCAGCTGAGATTTTAGAGCCCCCAAACGCTGGAATTGAAAAAAAACCCACAACAATTATCAGAAAACAACGACCCCGTTTCTTTTCACACGGTATTGTTTGCAGCAGTTGATACATTTCAGTGTACGTTTTGCACAAGCAGAACAAAAATGACGTGGCTTCTTCCAAACAGCTTGTTGATTGAGTGTTTAAGTCCCATCAGGGATGAGATGTAGTAGCCTCTCATTTCCCTTTTCAAAAGGAAAACCCATCGCACACAACCTGTCTCCGTGCTGTTAAAGCAGGTTTAATTCCAGCAAAATTGTCCAAGCTCTGCACGTGGTACTAGTTTCTTTACAGGATGGCTGTCGCTTTGGTTGGCCTCATTCATTTCAGTGAAAAGTGGTTACTATGTAATTAGCCTTGGAAATTCCAAGTGCTTTGAAAAGGTTTATGAAAAACATCCTCAACTGATTAAAAGGCTGCAGGAAAAAAGGTTACTAAGGTTTCCTTGGTAACTTGTACTTCACTGAAAGGCATACCTTATCGCTTCAGCAGATCAGTTAGTCGCTTTCCAAGTTTTCAAAAAATATTTTGTAATGGAGAATCTCATATGACTTTTTTTGAATGTATACTGACACTTTTACTAGGACATCAGATCAAAACTAATAGATAACTGCAGCTTATCCGATTAGTTTTTGATGGTATTAATAAATAAAATACATATTTTGGTCTAATATACCTCTTTTTTTACTGCTCACTTGATTGAGAATTTATAAAATCGCAGTGCTAAATACCTCATTAGTTCTTACAGAAACTAGCTCTCATGCTACATGAAAAGTAATAATAAGTGCTATTCTGGATCTTGAAAACACCTAGTAGGAAAACAGAAAATAATAAGGCTTAATTCAGAGATATAAGTATGCCCAGCACAACATAAGAGACATTCCATGGTCTCTTTCTTTTAGTCAGGAGGCATTATGGAAGCAATTACTGGAATTTTTTCTTCTGCCAAAATGTTATTTGAGCTGCAGACTTATAAAAGAGCGTTTATCTAAGAAAGGTATGTAATCTTCCTATCCAGGATTGTAACTCCTGTGTTGTTTTCTTTCTATTTCAGTGAAAGAAGCTGGAAGAGACTTCACCTATTTTATCGTGGTGCTTGTTGGAATTGGTGTTACAGGTTATTTTTAAAAATTATGTTTTTTTATTAGAAGACACTTTCCATTAATGCCATCTGATTTGATTAGTTTTCATTCCATTTGCTGTTGTTTCTGTTACAGGTGGTTTGTTCTATGTGATTTTTAAAGAGCTATTCTCTTCTTCTAGTCCAAGTAAGATCTATGGAGATGCCTTGAAGAAATGCAGATCTCACCCTGAGGTTGGTTTTTGTACCTTAGTCATAAGTTTATGTTCCTCAGTAGTTACTGTCTCCCTTGCAATCAAACGTTTGCACAAGGAATCTCACAAGCAAAGCTACAGGAAGACCCAGGTGGTGCTTAGCAGGCAAACACCAGCAGATCTGCCTAGGCTTTTAGCTGACCAGCAGTGGATCAGCTCCAAATTGGGGCATATGTTATGACAAGTTAATGCAAGCACTGAGCCTGAGTGAATTAGCCTGCGAAAAGCCAAGTTAAGTGAGCATACCACGGCACAACTGAGGCAACTACAGCGTTAGCCCCTTCAGAGCACGTGCTGGTGTCTCCATACAGGTCTTACAGACATACCTGAGTGCTTACTAAATGTAATGTTTAAGGAGTTCTGCAGGTCAGGGAAGGAACTGGTCCTGCTTAAGTTTTGTAGATGGAGCTTGCTGCCTTTCCTCAGCACAGTTATTCTGTTGTGACGCTTCACTAGGGTTCTGTCATTCTGCGAAGCACTGCATAAGTAGCCAGGAATTTAAACTCTGCGTTTGAAACACAGTTAATGTTCCTGTGGCTAACAGGAGAAGAGAAAGAGAAAAGCCATGTGATCACAGGGTTACATAAGACAGCTAAATGTAAGCAAAAACCAATCTAAAACTGGATTCTAAAAAACCATTACTTGAGGCAAAACAAGAAATACATGGAATAGCTTTCAAATGAGGTTTCCACAGATGCGAGTATAACCTAGAAATGAAGTGACAAGTTGTCACTAGAGTAAAAATGAAGACTGCTTTGGAACAAGTTTGTAGAATTAAAAATTCTCTCCAGTACTTAGACAATAAAACTCACCTTCCCTTTCTAAGCAACTTTAAGTTTAAAACTAGCTTAATTTGGTCTGGCTTTATAGATCTGGGAAAAAAAAATCCTAAAATGGTAGTGGCTTTTAAATAACGTGAAGGAGACTGCGTTTCTATTTGAAACATTGAAACTTACTCTCTTGGAGGAGACATGAGCAAATATTTCATGCTTCTTTTTCCTTTTTACACAAAATGTCAGTAAAGTACAAAATACACAGAAGAGAGATTAAAATGTCATAATCTCAGAGGATGGTACAAATGGAAGATATTAGTAGGATTTATTTTAGACATTTAATATGTCTGTAAAGAAAAGCCCTGAAATACAGAGGAATTTTACTTACACTTTTATTTCATAAACTCTTCTATTCTTGTCACATCAGACTCACAAGGGGTATTTTGTTGAAAGAAAATGCATTCACAGCAGGGGCATGAGCTGATACTGGAGTATCTGTTTGAATGTGATACCTTCTGACAACTCAAACTTCTTTTCTCTTGTAGATAATTGGTGTTTTTGGTGAATCTATTAAAGGTTATGGGGAGGCAACAAGAAGAGGAAGACGACAGTTTGTCAGGTGCTCTTTGGTGTTTGCCACATACAGACACTAGTTTTTGCACGGCAAATGCATTTTGAGTCACGTCACAGAAAATTAGATTTAGATTAGTGAACTGTATGCGACATACCCTGTCATTTTTGAGTGAAAATTAAAGCAGTTTTTTGCAGTACCTTTTATGTGGCACATACCACTAAATACAGTGCACATACACTATAAAATGCCAATTCTGAGTGCCTCAAAACAAGCCATGGTCAGCACGGTAAATATAGAGCTGAAGACGAGTCTGAAGAGAGTAGTGCAGAGGCCTAGGCATGCTTCTTGAGAGCAAGGACCCGACTGAAGTTGACAGTCTGAAACCCTCAAATAGAGTGAAATTTTTCACACCTTGAATGTGAATTTACTGCAGTAAGGCTCTTCATCTTTGTAATCCATTGTGTCACCTTAAACTGTATTGGAAGTCTAATTCACAGTGTGTATCTGGGCATCACTGATGGAAATAAGCACCTGGTAGTATGCAGCAGTTAGTCATTTCAGAAGGAAACATAAACTGGCATCAGAACTCTAGTTTGACAATTAGTTTCTGAAAGTGATTGTCTTGAAAGTGACGTGACCTTTCTGTTTATTTAATATTTGAGCATAACCTAACTCCAGTCTAAATATCAGCATTTAGATTGGAAATCTGATGCCAGTGCCAAAGTTAAACTTAAGTAGAACAAAATTATTTCCAAAATAAGTATATAATAAATTGTTTTGATGTGATTTAACCAACCTGATAATTGATAAAACATTCTTTGTGTGTTTTGGCTTGGTAACTTAAAAAAACCCTTGGCAGATGTGGTGATGTGGGTGTTCCTTTCTAGATGTCAGGCTCTGAATCTGGGGGTTCTTCAGAATAAAAACAAGGAGATTCCAGAATCTTCAGCCATTGGATTGCTGTTGAGTTTTGAGGGGAGGACTGGAGTGAGGACATTTAAGCACTTCATCTGTTAATCCTCAACTGCTAACTAGTTCTTTCTTCTAACTCCACTACTCCTTAAACGCTCACTGTAAAGCTTGGGAAGAGCAGTAGAGAAGGAGCCCGTGGTAGCATAAGGACTGCATCGGAAAACACTTTCTCACAAAATAGTTAAGCAGCTCCTCTAAATAAGAAATTTGAATTTGAAGTTTAACTAGCATATAATATGTATCCTGGCTGAGTGGGCTGTTTGTTTTGTTTTGCTGGTTTTAGTCACATTGAATACGTAAAGGATGGACTGAAACATATGCGTTTGAAGTTCTATATTGAGGGCTCTGAATCAGGGAAGCGGGGAACAGTCCATGTGGAAGTCAAAGAGGTATGTACAATTGCTTGATATAGCTGACAAGCTTAATCTTGAATTTAAACTACCAAAGAGAAAAAAACAGAGCCTGAAATTGTTTTCCTTGCAGAATCCTGAGACGGGAAGATTTGAGGTCCGCTACATATTTGTGGATGTCGACAGCTATCCTAGAAGAACCATTATTATAGAAGACAACAGATAGCCAATGATCAAAGTTGCTGCCTCATCTCATTGAGTATTGGATGATACTGGTGTATGAATTGTTTGGTATTCTTGATCATATCTTGCAGCTTTGGGGTTGCATTACAGGATGTAGCTTCTTGATGCTGCCATTAAGGTCTTTCATAGTCACAGACGCAGGATTTGAAGTGACACCAATGAAAAATAGTAGAGCCATCACTTTCGGCAAACGCTTTTGACAGAGGAAAATAGTGGCTCGTGATGAATGGTTTAGTGCTGAATAATACTTTTACACACCCAAAAACTGAGTCTTCCAAGATTTTAGGTTTGGATGGGGAGCTTTTTGTCTTCCTTTGCTTGGATTTCCCACTAGCACTGCAATAAAGTGATATTTTAAGTGTAGACAAACTCTGTTTTCATTCTGGATGCGTTTGTGTAGATAAAGAGGTAAAATAGGAATGTATGTTAGTGATGCAAAGGGGATCTAGCCCAAAGGCATGTAAGAATATGGATTGTGGAGAGACACATCCATGGCAAATGACTGAAGATAAAGGCTTCAATATTGGTATCTTCTAAATAGATTAGCAGTATGCAGGATGGCATTACTGTCTGTTCCTTCCAACGTTTACCATCCTGCTCCACTAAGAAATGACAGTTGCTCAGCCGTGCCTAGAGTTTTTCCGTTAACTTTGCTGATCTAAATCTCCTGGGAATCAGATTCATATAGGTTTACCCAAACTGAAAAGCTCACCTCATGACCAAATTTCTCACCTGGGTTTTTTCCTTAATGTTACATGGCAGATAGCAAGCATAACCTTGTGTATTAATAATCAGACTCAGTCATGCGCATCTGTCAAGTAGCACCAACCAAAAATTTCAAGATTAACTTCTTACATTTAACCACTTGGTTAAACACCAGCTAATGCATTTTTCTGTAGTTACCTATCATATGTCATGAGCTAGTTCACTAGTTAATTATCCCTACATTAAGCACACACCGATGTGAGGTTATCAGCCCTTATTACAAGTTCATTTAATGGTACATTTGGACTGTTCTAAAGTTAATACAATATTCCCTCATACAATGCCACAAATATATAGTTATTACCTTTAGTAATATTTTACTGGACTTTAGCCATCCTGCTCATCTGCCTTCAAGTAATCTCATTTGCATAGTCATAACAACTAAACATAATACTTTGTTAGACCTGGATAACTCTATTCTATATTAAGCACTACAACAGTACAATCCTCATACTGTCTGAAAGTACACAATCAAGAGGGATCATCCATTCATCCCAGTTTGTGAGCAGAGTAACCACGCGTTACAGCAGAGCAGCCCCCAATGTCAATCTGTGTTAAACCACAAGGCATTTTGGAGTTTCTGCACTGTATACACTGTAACTGACTTCTACTGTGCAGGCCAAAGGGATTTTTAGAAAACTTTGAACAGCATTTGAGATTGCCTGAATTGCTTTCATATCCATTAGTTTCAGCAGAGTTACAAATTTGCTTTCTTTCCTCCCTCGATGGACGCTTGTCAAGACTAACGAGCCTGCAATTTTACACGTAGTCAAAAGCTATGGAAGTCCATGTTGGTGGCTCCCTATTGTAAGAGAGAGAAATGGTCATGGTGCTTGATATATCCCAACAAAGTAACTGATAAACTTTTATTTTTACCTACAGTTATTGACAGCATTAATGTCCATCTGGAAAGGTGTCTTTAAATAATGAAAGCAACTGACTCCCGTTGTTCTTTGTGTTATTTTCTTGAAAGCCGTAGACTCAATAACACCTTCTGACTTATGCTTATGACTCTTCCCAATTCTCAGCGTTACACTTGCTAAAACTTTTGTTTCAGAAGAAATTTTCAAACCAACCTAACTGATTTATAACCCAGTAAAAAAAAGAAAAAATAAAAGAAGAAAATACCTGAGGCCCTCGTTTCATTGCAGCCTGCCGCAGTGCTGACTGATAGCATTACATACCACGTTTACCCGCCAGCACTTATGTCCAGTTGCTATAACCATGTGTCATACTACAGCGGTTACTGAAAACCACCTCTGCAAGAGTTTTGTTGTGAAGGCAAGACGGAGCATGTTTGTCAGAGCAAATCAGAAATACTGCAGGCTATGTAAGTTTATAATTTAATACTAAGATTACTAGCCTTAAGCCCATACTATTCCTTGATAAAAATGTAATCATTCTTCACCTTTTACAAAGCAAGGCTATATAAAAATACACAGTTTAAACTAGAAAATGTAATACTATTTTTGCCCTTCCTTTATGAGTTTCTACCATATCAAGCTGCCTGAAAGCAATTGTAAACCTCCATGTCAGCAGCAGAACTGACAGGCTAGGGTTTTTTCCTGTAAATCTGCATCCCAACTTTGCTTTATAATTAATCCAGCTGTGGCTTGTTTTCAGTGGGCTTCACTGCTGGAGAAAGGAGTACTTCCTAAAGCAAGATGTAAAACTCATTTTTTTTATGTAGTAAATGGTGTAATTACAGCAAAGATAGGCCAGCCATTAGATTTACTTTTGTCTTGTTTTAGAGCCTTGTTTGCACTGAAGAAACTGTCAGGACTAGAAACTTTCTGGGAAGGAAAAAATGCTGACCTCACATAATGATGTTTTTCCAACAGTGCAGGTAAATGAAATTCTATGTATGTCAGGCTTGTGGTAAAACAGCAAGAATTGGCCATTGGGGTTAATGTATATGTTTGGCTTTGGCTTGAGAAAACAGAGTAAGAATTTGATATTTGCAACCAGATTTATTGACAGGTTTTTTTCAATACCCAGGACTTCCTACCATAGACAGAAATATAATGTATTTCAAGGGTTGTATGAAAGAACTGCATCTGGAAATCAGATCTCTGTTTTTTTGGTCCCTTTGAGACATCAGAACAGAAGTTTTTTAAGTTGTCTGTAAAGCTGTCAGTACCATAGTTCTTGCATTAAGTGCCCGTGTCACATTTGGCAGACCTCAATATCATGCTCCCTAGCTGAGAATAAATGCTATAATTACAGGTGTCAGAAGAAGTCTTAGCAAAGTCAGCGTAATGATTCTGTCTGGCCCTTTGGCAACCATTCCAGACCTGTATGAGAAAAACGGAGACGGACCAAAACTGGCAATAAGGGAGACACACGAGTATAGTTTAAAAGACATAGATGGATGTGGAGTTGTCCACAATGCAGCTGACCTTCACAATTTCTCCGTGATGCTATGACTGTCTCAAAGCAAAGTACAAACCTCTGGTTTATGCATTGCATTTCAAGAAACTGGAGAATCCAGAGAAACAAGTCAGGGGATTACTTTCAAGCTTATTTTTGGTTAGGGTAGCACCAATACGACAGAGTTATAAATAAAATGTTTCTCATCCTGTGCTTACGTGGAGTGCGCCGTTGCCATTTTCACAACTCGTCTTTCTCCTGTGGAGTTGCAAGAAAGCAGGTGAGTGAGCACGCTTGCTGAAAGCAGCAGGATACACAGCCGTAGTGGCACCCTCCATGTACTTCATAGCAAACAAAACATCTCACAGGCTGCAAAGAAGCTGCAGCGGAGGAGTATATCGTATGTAAATCATCTTTGTATATTATCCTGTTCTGTAAATAGCAGAATACTAGGGAGGCAGGATAATATTTTCCTTCTAAAAAGTGGAGAAATAAAATTGCTGTTCTAAAGGTAAAATTATAATTACCTCTAGGAACTGCTAATTGCTCTTTCCTAACTGAAGCTGAACCCGCTTTTATTTTTTTGGAGTCCAAGGAACATAGCAAGTCATCATTCTACCCTTCTGGTGGGAAGGGGTACAGACCATTTTCAGGGTGCCTTCAGTCATTGCTTTCTCAAGCTCCATTACCCACTGTGTTATGGTTAGGTGTAAAAGATATTCACAGACTAGGGGAGGTGTAACACTTGCAGCCCTACATCTGGCAATCTCCTTTCCTCTTGGCCACCTCCCTCAACATCATCACCCCCACAGAGAAAAGGGAGAAAGAACTTGGTATCTGTTATTACCTCCTGACATTCACGTATTTATAATCAAATTTACAACCTGGTCTAGTGTAGGATGTCCCTGCCCATGGCAGGGGGTTGGAACTAGGTGATCTTTGAGGTCCCTTCCAACCCAAACCATTCTGTGATTCTGTGATACGGGCTGTGTCCCTGGATGTAACGGGTGTTCTAGCATGCAGTGCTGGTTACTCTCCTGTTTGCAGAAGGCCACATAAATGGTATTTTTAGCTCTAGAAATGTTCTCCCCTAATGTTAGGAGAATATATGGTATTCCTTTAAAGCTGCTGTTTCTGTATAACTAAAGTGCCCCATAAGTAATGTAGTCCATCAGGCTTTCTAGTCTTGTTACCAAAACTCTAGCTAAATGCAACAGTGAGAAAGATGGGCATACGCACACAAAATGTTCAGGAAGCCTAATGGTAGTGACATCTTCACTGGTGTCTCTTTAAGAAAACTATCAAGCCTTGAATATTGTTACCTTCAAAACATACTGAAAAATGCAATATTCCATTTAAACTTCTCTCCTTCCCATCTTGTTTCTGTCTAGTAGTATTTATCAGTGGCCTCAGTCCATAAAGTGCTCCTCATGATTTATTTTTTTACTGCCTGCATCACCTCACTATCTAAACAGATATACAAGGGTATTTTTCTTTATATTTCTGGAATGGAGGTACAAAACTCAAGGAAATCACTTTTCCTGCTTTGTGAAAAAGCTGACAATACACCTGAAAAAATGAAGGCAAAATAAAAGAAATAGCAGAAGAAATCCACCATTACCTGGGCTTTAGATACATTAGCATTCTTATGGCCAAATGACAAATATGAAGTTCAAATGCTTTCAAGTCTCAGTGGAGGAAAGTTTTTGGGAATCCTTTTTCTAGTAAAATCTCTTCAATGAAGAAAAAAAAGAGGAACTTCATAGCTTGATTTATCATCCTGCTCCTAGCTAGATACCTATCGCCAATGAGACTATTTAAGCCTCATGAGATTTCAAGAGTATTAAAGTTTTATATCTATGTAGTCTGGCTGGAAAAAAAAAAAAAAAAGTTAGACTCTAGCTAACATAGAAGTCTTGTAGGATCTAGTTACTTCTTTCCGTATTCCTTGTGAGGCTGAAGTTCTGTTGGTCCCTATGGACCAAGCTGGGATCCATGGTTAAAAAACTCTTTTCTCAAATCCTGTTTAAAGCAAGCAAACCTGTTGTAATTTTGCAGACTGTTAGCCTAGATTGTTCCTTAAAACACTGTCCCAGCCTCACCAGTTCGTTGTGCTACCAGTAAGCCATGCAGAGTTCCTTCTGCACGGCAAGCAGCTCGGAGGGCTCCGTCCTCTCCCTGGATGGTGCTCGGCTGGGGAGAAAGCAAAGTAACCGAAAGGTCCAGTTTTACTTTTTGGTAAATATAAGCAATAAACATTCCAGTGTTTCCTTTTTAAAGCTGCATTCTCTTTTTCTCTGGGAAAGCACAAAATTATAGCGTATGCCAGTAACTTTCTGATGTGAAACTGTCATTTTATAGTTTCTAAACCTGTGGGGAAAAAAAGAAGCCAGAGCCAAAGCAAAGACATTTTCATGGAAATTAAACACATTTTCCAGAGTTAAGGTTTGAGCATTGCAGAATTAATAAATATGTATATATGCTCAAACTCCCATTCGTTAGGAAATGAAAATAGGTCACTCAGAGAAATACTGTTTTGCCAGAAACATTGTATGGCAGGCTACTTAAAATGTATTTGAAGTAGGTGTGCAACTGGTCTTAACTTTACCATCTCTGCCCTCATTTTTGTGGATGCCAAAACTTGTGTATATAGTTTAGGCAGCCAACATCCTTAGAGTTGGTTTGCGGGAATAATAATGTTACTCTCTCATCTACATGACCTCTGTTTGAGTCTAGGTCCTGTGTATTCTTGCTGTATCATCACAAATTAATTTTGTGAAAACTTTAAAATCTCAAAAAATTACTACTCTTTTACTAAGCTTCAGTAAACAGAAGGTCATTGCAAAGAAAATAGGATTTTAGAGTGGGAAAGAAAAATGTTGCTGTGCATGACTGATTGAGTTTAAAAATGACCTTGATACATAAATAATTCCAGCATGGAATTCAAGTTTCAACAACCGATTTAGGCAATAGAGTCATGATCTGGGGAATGACTGCAAATAAATGCATGTCTGATACAAGAAACTTCAACAAACTCACTTAACAAGCAGAGAAGACAGGAATGTGAATAAGACAATTATTGTATCACATGTCAACTGTAGAAATAAAAAGACAAAGAAGATGTGCTGGGGGTTTTCACAATTAATCTCAGTTCACTTTGTTCTCAGTCTCATCCCACTATCACAAGAGGTGCCATCCATCCTAATACTCATGGGATTATTCCAATGTGTAAATTATCAGCAACCTAACCTGTTAAAGATTAGGTCCAAAAAACATTGGGGGCACATTTGAAGTCAAAGCCCACTTTTAGGATTCATTACAGCCTGTAAGCTGATGGAAACACAGAAGGAAAACACAAAGATTTAAAAAAAGAAAAAAAAAAAGAAAAAGAAAAAAGATTAAAGGATAAAAAGTTTCAAAGATCAAGCTTAAAGACAACAGTAAAAGCTCAAAACTGACCTCTGTATATGGGGTTGTGAAGTCTGCTTGCAGATCTAGAATACAGTTGGCATTGGAAAAATGGAGAAAATTGAAAGCAAAAAGATCTCCCCCTCTTTTTTTGGGAGAAAAAAAAAAAAAAAAAAGGTTGACCCCCTGGNCCCTCTTTTTTTGGGAAAAAAAAAAAAAAAAAAAAGGCTTAGACCCTAGAGAGATGTTCACTTGCTCAGAACAGAGAATAATAAAACTCCAGTGCACATAGTCCTTAGGTAGCTGGGAATATATATCATTATAATGTAGTATACCAAGGATTATGAAACTATTATTCCAAACTATACTGTAAATAATTGAACAGCAGAAGTATTTGATAGTTTTTCTTAGTAAGTTCTCAGGGGGGGGTTATTCTGTATGTGTTATGTAAAATAATCTATAGGAATTATAGAAGAATGTGAATTAATACAATCCTGTATTCAAATTCAGTATATTTAGATTTTCTTCATAATGATATATAGTTAAAAGTTGAAAATGTAGCAAAAATACTTTGCAAGTAAAAGGAAAGTAAAGAAGAAAAAATAAAAGTTTGTTTGGAAGTCTTGTAGTTGTCGTAGGAAGAATACATTTGATTCCCTTCATCTCATACAAGTCATCAAGGAACATTTGTAACTTGAAAAATAAATAAGCACAGGTACACCTTTCAGTAAAGGAGTTCAGTTTGGAAAGCCCATTTGCTGTGGATCAGATAAAGGTTTATATCCTCTCAGTGTTCAGTATCAAACTACTGCATTTCATTTTAAATATCCACATTAAAGATAATACCAGTTATGGAAAAGAAGTAGTAAGCTTATAATTATCTGTATAAAGGAGATGACACAAAACGTCTAAAAGCAAGTACCAGGGATTTTAAACTAATGGAAAATGTCAGGTCTAGTTGTCATTTTTGGCAAGTACAAATATTTACCCGTCTATATAGAAGTTTGTTGTATATACTTGGGCACGGGCTTTTGCCTGAGCTGTCGGTGTGGGGAGAGCACGCAGGCCCTGTCCTTCTGGCTGGGGTGGGATGACCTCACCGTCTCCGTCCCGGAGCCGTGCCATGGCAGGTTAGCCTCGGCCAGCACCCAGACTCCCACCCCGCTGCTCCCCGGCAGGGGCACAGAGGTGCAAATGGGCGGCAGCACGAACGACAAGTCTTGTGGTTTGAGATGAAGACGGGGAAATCACTTGCCAATTACAGTCGCAGGCAAAATAGACTTCAAAATTAACTCCATTTATTGCCAGTTATTGCCACTGTGGCCCGTGTTGCTGCCCAGGACGGCAGTGCGGGCATCCTGCCACCGCGGTGGAGCACCCAGGGAGGCCGGCGGCAGTGGTGTCTCTACTTCCAGATCATCTTTGCATGTCTGTCTCTGCATCTTAAAACCTCCCGCTACTGTGCTGGGAAACCTTTCCAGAATAATCATGTTTATCTAATCCCCATTTAATTATAATTCCCTTTTATCTGAATCACAATTATGTTTTCTAGCATGAATTGCCTTCTTGTATTACTCACCACAATTAACTCTATTAACCTTCATTTATCCAAGCCCATTTTCACTTTTTATAGGAACGGGGTTGCTTTGCAATTTCAATCCTAATTCTTTTTTTTTTTTTTTTTCACTAAAAACGTAACAGTCATCTCAGCCATAACAATGTCTTATTACAGGTCTTTTAAACACATACTAAATACGTGGCTGAGAACTGATTTGCTTCATTAGTGCTACAGCATCCATAGACAAGCTGGAAGAGAATTGCTGTTTTGTATGCTCCCTGGGACCACGCATTACCCTGTGTTTAATAACACAAAGCCAAATCCCAATGGCATAGCACAGTTTTTCAGAAAGCCACTAGTTGCTTTTCGGTGTGATATCTGGCAAGGTCCAGGCACCCTCTCCTCCTCTGTGTGGCTGCAAAGCCACCATATTCAGGTGTAAGGATGAAAGTGGTGGAGAAAAATAGCTGAGACACCTCAAGATTTAAAACAGAAAGCAGCTTTCTGTCAAGCGTCTTAGGCATAAAAGCCTCATAATAAACCATGACTATTTTCCCTGAAAACATCTGTGAAAGATGTCCTACTTTACTGATTTTTATTTTTTTTATTCTTCCCACTTCTTTTCCCTGAATTTCTCTTTTAACACTTTTTTGGGAGTCCTGCCAGCCTCTACATATATTTCTCTTTTCCTTCAAAATATTATGCCTAACTTCCATGTCTGCATTTCTCTTCTTTACCTATATTTAATTTAGCAGAATGAAAGCTGAGGAAGAAATATTACACCTTCGGTTTCCAAGGTTTCTAGAGCTGGTGGCTTTTCTCCTGTGGCGCTCCAACTTTTCCATCATGCTGACTCACTTGAAAGACAGTATGAAATCAATGTTTACAACCTGTAATTCAGCATCATCTGGATAATAAATAATCTTATAGCTACCAAATATTTTACCATATCTTAAGGTAAACAAAGTGAAATGATTTCAGGGAAATCGTTTTAATTTTACTGAGTGTCTGATTTCTACATGAAACAATGACAGTGTAACATTCAGTGTATTGCCTTTGAAAATCTGGAGGTGTATCAATATACCATATGATGGTTTATATCCAAAATAAAAGTCAAGGAATTCATCCCTGCCCCATCAAAACTGAACAATTAATCCCAAAGAACAATGACATCCTAACCAGCCCTTTGCCACATTCTGCAACTATTTGCATTGTCATAGAATCATATAGAATCACAGAATGGTTTGGGTTGGAAGGGACCTTAAAGATCTTCTAGTTCCAACCCCCCTGCCATGGGCAGGGACACCCTCCACCAGACCAGGTTGTCCAAAGCCCCATCTAACCTGGTCTTGAACACTGCCAGGGAGGGGGCATCCACAGCTTCTCTGGGCAACCTGTTCCAGTGCCTCACCACCCTCACAGGAAAGAATTTCTTCCTTATATCTGATATAAATCTACCTTCCTTCAGTTTAAAACCGTTACATTTTGTCCTATCACTCCATGCNGGCCATGTTGAACTTCATGTGGTTTGCACGGACCCACCTCTGAAGCCTGTCAAGGTCCCTCTGGATGGCATCCCTTCCCTCCAGTGTGTTGACCGCACCACACAGCTTGGTGTCGTTGGCAAACTTGCCAAGGGTGCACTCGATCCCTCTGTCTAGGTCACTGACAAAGATGTTAAATGGTGCGGGTCCCAATACTGACCCCTGAGGAACGCCACTCATCACTGATCTCCACTTGGGTATCGAGCTTGACCACAACACTGTGAGTGTGACCATCCAGCCAATTCCTTGTCCACTGAGTGGTCCATCCATCAAATCCATGTCTCTCCAATTTAGAGACAAAGACGTCGTGGGGGACAATGTCAAATGCTTTGCATGAGTCCAGGTAGATGACATCATTTGCTCTTCCCTTATCCACCAGTGCTGTAACCCCATCAGAGAAGGCCACCAAATGTGGCACATGCCTCTACATAAATACATCTATATGCATTTATGTATAAACATATATAAGTATGTAAGGTAGAGCATATATGTTATATAATGGACATTATGTATAAATAATAGAAACACCTACCTATATATATACCTGTATATATATATGCTCTTGATCTCATCTTGGTAAGTTTTTCATGTAATATCAAAGTAAACCAGGTTCTGAGGCCATTCAAAGCCAGAAGCCTACCACTACTGACCAAGTCATGTCAAAGAGCAGATTTCCATTGATGTTTCTGAAATCACTGTGGTCTGCGTAAGCCACATGGAACTCACAAAGTGAATTCTGGATGGTCGGTCAGATAGAACCCTTCATTTTTGACCTGATGTCCAGCACCCCATCCCAACCTGCAACCACTGACAGCTACAAAAGCTCCAGACATCAGTCAGTGGCAAATACTTTAAGGGGAATTAAAAAGAAGTCAAATAAGCACTACATGTATGTGAGTTGTAGTAAGATTAGAGGCAGTCTAATCTTTTCTTCTGCACTGAGTGAATCGTGATGGCAGTTTCTCCTTGATAATCCCTCACTCTATCCTGCATTGTACTGGTAAAAATACTGCTGCATTTGCTAGCAGTTGCCAGCCTTTGGGATGGAATACCAAAATGAAAGTTTATGGATTTGTTTTTTATGGTTTTTTAAAAAAACACACTTTTTTAATATTGGAAGTATTAATTCTAAACCAACTGCCAGTGTCACAGTCAGCCCCATTTACTCACAAGCTAATCATCGTGCTGTACCACACACACGAGGGATGTGACACAGAGACTTCCTTTTCATGGAGGACTCACCCTGTGCTAAGTGAAATGTTCCTACATGATATCTCCAAAATAATTATCAACCACAACATAAATATCAACACACACATGCACGAGTTCCAAGAAAAACTAATACTCCAAAAACTTAAACCAGATTAATGTCAAGAAAATGAGTATGTATTCCACAGAGTGAAGTCTAGTGAGCAACCTTGTTGGGTCAGAGCATTAAATACTTTTGCTATATGCCCATTCTGATGTGGCTACATTGCTGTACCTTGCAATAGAGTTCAACCAGCACATACATATCCATGCCAAGGTCATCGTGATGACTTATAAAGGGCTTTGCTGCTGTGCCCACTAGTGTCATATTCGTGGGAGTCTCCACCTTTCAAATGGCAGGCATTTCATGGCTTTCTAAAACTATATTGTATTCACTTTTGGAGACCCAGGAAGGTTCCTGTCTCTAATTCAAGAATCATTCATCTCTTCCCTGGGAATAAGAAATGGATTGCTGGAAGCCATCTGCAGGCCCCTCCATCAGACCTCTGCGTACCACACACGTTCCTCGAGCCATGCTTTCTGCAGCAGCTCCGTGCAGATCTCACTGGGATTTTAAAGACAAGAAATAAAGTGAATATTTTTGGAACTGCCTATGCATCACTGCCACAATGTAGAGAGTTACATGAGAATTTCACACTGAAATAATTTACTTAGTAGAAATAAGGACTTGCCAGTAACAATACAGACATTTTCTGCATCACGTAAATCAGTAATGAGCACAGGACTGGGACTCAGGAAATGCTAATTCTAAACTAAATTCTGTCACCCATCCCTTCTGTGGGCCTAGAGTGAGTATTTTTGTCTTTCTCTCTGCTATAGTAATCACCTGTCCCAAATGAGTGTTGTAAGAATCATACAACAAAGTGAAGCTGCAGAAAGCCTGGGCAGGTAGGCAGGACCCTCAGAACAAAGCAATGACTTTGAGAAACCCAGAGGGATGTATTTTCAGAAGCTCTTGACCACATCTCTTAAACATATGTCAAGTCAGGTACTCAAAAGTATTTTTCCAGGAAGAAGATCTCATCACTTCTGTCTATTAAAGTGGATGAGTAAAGCAATTATTACATATTACATCAGGACATTAAAAAAAATTACGATATCAACCTTTCTCCCAGGCCATACCTCAAGAAATCCATGATTATACAGGAAGTTTCACAGGAAACTGATAATATTAACACTGATATTGAAGGGCTAAAGTGTCCAGTAGCCTAAGCCTGGTATTCCTGGACATCCCATGTTGCCACACTACATTTAATCTCTGGTTTTGGTGAAAAGCTCTGTGGACTTGAAAAAGAACGTGACAAGAAGCAGAACCTCACTTTTAAGCTCAGATTGAAAAACAGAGCAAACCAAAGATTTTTATGCATAACAGAACAAAACCCATCACTTGAGGACAGTATGAACTTCTTTATGCATCTAAAGAATAAAATACATTTCTCTGAGCTGGATGCAGCTTTCTTCTGATGTGAACAGGAGCCATCGCACCACGTGCTATGAGTGGGAGAACACACGTCGCTCCACGATATAATAGGCTGCATGACTAATAGCAATTAAAAGTCATTGAACTGCCACCCACTGTAAATTATAACGCTGTAATTTCCAAAATGTGATCTGGAAGATCATTTTAAGCCTAACCATCACACGGTACTGCGGAGTTTTCTTTTTGCCTCTTTATAGCTTAACCCGTCAGAAAGTTTTCTTTCACTAACCCACGGGTCTGGCTGGGGAGGAGCAGGCAGGCTGGAGCACAGCTCCTTGTCTCCAGGCGCAGGGACAGGGTGCAGAGCCTGTGAGCATCAGTCCCTTGGGAGCACAACTGCCCTAGGTGAGAAGGAGGGAGGAAAAGCAGATGTGGAAACAAGATTCAGATGAACGCAGGTGTTAGCTTACACTGTAAGTGGTCTAACAGGTGGTCTGGTTGACATTTTGGTCTCCTGGCTGACTTTTAGTGGATATTGTGAAACACACGCAAAGAGAAATTTGCAGGTTTGTGTCTCAGACGTGCATCTCATAGACCCTGATCTACAGCTGCTTTGGCCCCACAAGGATTACACAGATGATCCCTGTTGAGGAACTGCTGCCAGCAGTCTGTGTGCCCAAACTAGCCAGCTGTGCTGGTTTTGGCTAGGATAGGGTTAATTTTCTTCACAGTAGCTAGTATGGGGCTGTGTTTTGGATTTGTGCTGAAAACAGTGTTGATAACACAGGGATGTTTTCGTTACTGCTGAGCAGTGCTTACACAGAGCCAAGGGCTTTTCTGCTCCTCACCCCACCCCACCAGCGAGGAGGCTGGGGGTGCACAAGGAGTTGGGAGGGGACACAGCTGGGACAGCTGACCCCAGCTGACCAAAGGGATATTCCATACCATATGACATCATGTTCAGCAGATAAAGCTGGGGGGAAGAAGAAGGAAAGGGAAGATATTCAGAGTGATGGTGTTTGTCTTCCCAAGTAACCGTTACATGTGATGGAGCCCTGCTTTCCTGGAGATGGCTGAACACCTCCCTGCCCATGGGAAGTGGTGAATGAATTCCTTGTTTTGCTCTGCTTGCGTGTGCAGCTTTTGCTTTACCTATTAAACTGTCTTTATCTCAACCCGGGAGTTTTCACACTTTCACTCTTCTGATTCTCTCCCTCATCCTGCTGTGGGGGGAGTGAGCGAGTAGCTGTGTGGGGCTGAGCTGCCGGCTGGGGTTAAACCACAACATCAGCACATTGCAGTAAAAACGGTCAGGGAACAACCCACAAACCCAAGTGTGTTGGAAATGAGCAAATTATTTGTAAGAGTGAGCAAATATATGAGTACAACAAAACAATAATCTGTCTGTCTGTAGTTCACAAGCAAAAAGGAAGGCAATACTTGCTGAATATCTCATCACTGTAAATAGCAGGTCCAGCCTCATCATACCTGGCTCTCACTGAACGTTTGCTTAAAAGTTGGTGGAAGTAAGTGGAAACACTGATAACTTCAAATATCTTTTTAGTCAACACTTGCTAGTTTTACATTATTTCATGTCTGTGCTCATTAATTAAGATTTCTAGGAGTTTTCATAATAGATTCTCACCAGCCATGGGAAAAAAACCAAACATACAGCTGAGAGCAGATCTTCATTCTTATACAACAAAGTAACAGATGCTGCAGAAAGGATTGAGCTTTCCTAACACTGAACTGGAAACTTTATTAGCAGATGATAAATAATATTACCCTAAGCCCATTCACTTCCCTTTTCGACTACCAACAACATTCCTTCTACCTTCTTTCTGGATTCCAAGAAACAGTAATTACCATCGGTAGGTCCCTCTTTATCTGCAAAGAACGCACACTTCCTCGGCTTTTGCCATAATTTGTAGTTTAGCACCACCTTCCTAGACACCAAAGAATAACAGCTTTGCACTGCCAGATCTTTTACCTTAAAGCCTTTGAGCAAAAGTCAAAAACAAACAAACAAAAAAAGGAAAGCACAAAGCAGGGTGTTTATTTCCTGATCTGTTTTAATTAATAGACAGTTTTAGTAATGAGATGGAGTTCCCCATCATCAGCAATTTTTAGACCTCAGCAGAAACTATCATCACACAGACTGGTGCTCCCTATAGCCCTTCAGTTACAGCAGCTCTATCCATAGCTGTGGATCTCTGCTGTCATGGTTTCCGGGCCCGTGGCTTACTGTTCCAAGTCATGAAAACTGAAGTTTCTAATGCAAACTGTAGTTTATGCTGAATATAGCATATTTTCATATTAAAAAGGAGATTGTGAGTGCTTGATCTGAACACTATACATTTGCTCACTGTTCTAGGCAACAAGTTTCAACATGTTTTCTGCACTTCATCACAAACAACTGTTAAGGAAAAAGTTTCAGTGATTCCTTGAAAATGAAACAGAATTAACAAATGTATTTTATTGGCAACTTCATGGTCCACAATATAAATATTTTATTCCATAATCCAAGGAGATGATAAGAAAAACACGAAAGGTGGCAAACATAAGGATAACGAACCTGCATTAACATCCAAGACAAGCCTATACCTCAAAGAAAATTCAAGTGAAGCATCTAGATTTTTATTTTTTTTAATGCATCCTTCGGATTTACCCTTCTGCATGTCCCCCAGCATGCCCTCACTTGCATGGGGCATGTCCAGGATGAGCTAACCAAGAATAAGCTTAATCACAAAATTACCTTACAGTCACCCTCTGCAAAACCTCCTTTGAGGCTGAGCTCCTTATCTTGTGACCCAGAAGCTGCATATACCCCCCATGACATGACCTGTTTTACAGAAGTCTCACATGTTGATACTTCAGAAAAGCAAGAGGTCTGTGTACTTTTGCTTGGCTTGGTGCTTCCCATCAGCATTCGAATCAGAGATTCACAGGAGGCGCTCCCCAAGACGTGGTCACAAAATTCTGGGTGACGTGGCTGTGGCAGTCCTGCCCGTGTTTCTCAGGACAGCCCAGGGGCTAAAAGCCGCTCACTGCCATGTTGGATGTTGACACTGCATCCCCTCTTAGGCCTTTGCTTCCCTCTCCAGCTGTAAAAATATTCTCCACCTAGAAAATGCTTTTTAATGTGGAGGAAATCTCTTAGGAATTTTCTGTCTTAGTTTCTTTGCCTATGCAATTACTCAAGTGTAATCTGACTGTGAATATAAAGCAACCCCTCAGTTTTGTCCTTTGGGAGAAGAAAAAATTAGCGATATTGCATATTATGCAACCATCGCACTTTCCCTTCTAAGTCTCCACCCTTCTATCACGTACGTAATTTTCCAAAATCAGAATGCCAGTGGCAAATGACAGTGGTTTTAGTTCTGGCAGTGAGCTAAGGAATGGACACACATCTACATCTGCTGACTCTGGGCAACAACACAGAGAGAAGACGATAAATGAGAAGCGAGGAGCTGTAGGTGTCAGCCTTTAAAATCTTCCCCAGACTCCGCAAGTGAATCAGGTATGTTTTCTGGATGCCGCCTCAAGGAAATGCATGTGAATGAGTCTTTTAAAGTGGATTAGTTTAATTTCTTTACACTTTTGTGTGGATATTCTCATTCAGAATTAAAAAAACTAAAGTGGCCTTAATTTCATTTACTTCATTTCCAAGGAGAACTAAAGCAGATCAAATTAAGGACACTAATTCTGGCTAACAGTGTACACATAATCTTGCATAATGCAGTTTAATTCTTACCTTTTCAATTCACATCTTTAGTTTGGATTGCATTTTTAGCATGGCCCTGCGAAGGCAAACGCCAAATGCATTACTGTTTGAAGAATGTCATGATAGTTTGTAATGCTAAACAGATATGTATTATTTTCTTGTCCCAATTAATGGAATTTATAAATATTTGCATAGACATTACTACTCAATAGAAGCAACTGCATAAACAGATCTGCATGCTCACATGGCACATATTTTGATGCCTCTGCTAAAATTTTAATTTGACTTCAATTGCACCAGGAGTTCGCATAGAAAATCTGTAATATCAGAGAGTTCTTTCAACTACATACAATATTTACACTTGCAGAAATTTCTGTTTTTCATACAGGCATCCCCAGCGTAAACAGATTAAGTCCTACTCAGGAAGAAAGCTATTTGGAGATGTCTGTACTTTCCTTGGCTCTCCAGACCTTCTCAAACACCAACTATTATCTCTAAAACCCCTTTCAGATTCCTCAGTATCAGATCCAGACCAGTCACAGTGTGGGACAGGTAGCCCAGTCAGGAAAGCCATGGAGGGGAACTCAAGCATCATGGCATTTTCCGGTCATAATGTTTATACCCCCGGTTCATTAAATTGATTGTGGCAGGATCCGACTTCTTTTTGTGAAACCTTAGCACTGTAGATGAGCCAGCAGATATCTCAGGGGTGTTAACACTGAACAGCAAGCCCTTCACAGCTCCGGCCCATCAAAAGCTGTGGTCCTGGAAAGCACAGCCCTCCGAGCAGGCGCTGCCCTGGGCTGCTGCTGGTTCTCCAGCTTCCTCTCCATCATCCCCGGCACTGCCGGCAGTGCCAGAGGCCATGGCCTGGCTGTCCACCCAGAGGGGAAAGCAGCACCCGGGGACTTTTGGACCTTGTGTAATTGGGGGCTGCAGAAGGGTCTGTGGGATGCCCATGAGCAGGAGTTATAGAGTCAGTCATTTTGATTTCGTGCTTTTCTTCAGTGTAATCCATCCTCCCTCATGAGCAACTAATAATTAAATCAAACTATTTTGAGCAGTAAGATAGTTCTACCTTGAATGTTCTGGCCCGGTGAAGACATTTGTTTGCAAGCGGTTTTCCATCTCTCAGGTAAGTGAACTTTGCAATTAGTCCCCTGAGCATGGTATTTGCATGGAAATTGTGCCACTAAGGATGCTCTCTTTGTCTTCCAGCTGCTGCACTTCATATTTGACAGCATTGCTGTGTTGTTAGGAATTTGAACTGAATGAAGGGCATACAGAGAGAACAGAAGGCACACGGTATTATCAATTATTGTTTGATGAATACAAAGCAATAGTGCCAACTATATAAGCTAGAAAAGTTCTGCTTACAGTTGTTTAACAACTTGGAATTAAATTTTACACAATGAGCATCTGTTATCAGCCAATTTCCCCACACACACTCCTTCACCAAAAGCTTCAGCCAAGATAGTTTGCCCATTTCTGGCTGAACAAAAATATGTGTCTTCATTTCTCCTCTGCCTGATGCAAAATATCAGGATCCTCTTCTGGCAGTTCCAGCAACCTCTGATTTGAAGTGAGGATTTTGGATTTGCCTGTAGATAGCTTCTGCTGCAGAAACGTGGCCTTTTATTCCATGAAAATCCAGGCAAACTTTGCCAATACAACCAAAGAGCCTTTCCCCAGCACTTTAACCTTTCCTCTGGGATTTATGGCAAGCAACAGGGAATAGCTTTCTTGGAGAACTTTTTCATCATATTTTTAAAAGGTAACATCTTATTTATTCTTAACTGAAACTTTTCTGTATGCTGACAGATCCTTGCATCCTTCACACTTGGGAAGGTGAAGCCAGCTGAGCAGCCCATCACTGAATCGGAGTTGTGCGGCTGCAGAACCCATTTGGCAGACCCAACGCAGCTGCGGTGGGGAGCCCAGGACCTCTACTAGGGCACCCAGGAGATGACTTCTGTTTGAAGCAGAGCTGTGAGATTCTGCTATAGAAAAGAATATGAATAACTAATAAATAAATAAATAAATAAATAAATTTCTTCTGATATGGATGTGTTCTTTTTTACCCCCTTGTGTGTTGAGAGCACTGGCCACTTATCCTGTTATTGCAGCAGCGCTGGCAGATGTCCCTGGCAGGGGCCGGGACTGGCAGATCTGGTTTAATTAGCACATCCCACGTCACCCTTGGGATAGGTGGCTCCTTCAGCCACCATGTCTCGGTTACATCCAGTCATGTCCACAAGCCCTTCGTTTTTTCCTGTCACCATAGAAAAGGTTACAAGCAGAGGCTGGAGCAGAGGTCTACAGCAATGGAAGAGATTGTTTTTCCAAAGGCGTTTAGCAACAGACCTTACCAAATGTTTGCAAACTCCTGTGGCCTGCTAGCAATTGAAAAATGTGAAAAAATGATGAAATTGTCACTTGTATAAACTGTTTACTTGCACAAATTGCACTCTGCAGGTACACTGGAGAGAGGGCTGCCAGCAGATATCAGTGAGGACCCACCAGGACCATCATCTCATCCCTTGCTACACTTGCCTCAGGAGAGGATTTATTTCCATGGCCTAATGACTGAAATTCCTTAGGTTTAAGCCCAGCTCAGACTCATTAAATCCACTCTGATGCCTTTAACAAGTCTCTTTTTCCACTTCGGAGTTCCCAATGTGGTAACGGGATTAACTGATGTTTACACAGAGCTTTGTGGTGGAAAGACTTGGTAAAACATGTTCTGTAGGTTTAGAACCGTTAGGAAAACAGATTCAAAAAATTGAAATGCAAAGTTATTTAAGGGTGCTCATTCAGCAAAATACTGAAGAGCATGTTTAAAATTAAGGAATTGGGTTATGAACTCCACTCATTTCAAGCTTAATTTTATTAATTTCTTATACAAAATGAGCAGTTTTCCATGTTGGCATGCATGCCAGATTTCAACAATGTTTTATTTAAAGGTGTAAGCAAATTAAATTTTTGTCAGACATCTGTAAATCTTACTGAAAATGTATCTGAGGTATTTTGCATAATCTGTAAATGTATATTAGGAAATTTTAAATGTTGGGAGACAGATGCCTCTTGTACATCCCTGAAGAAAAATTGAGAATAAAAGTGTCTTTAACTGTTTAGAACAGATGGTAGAGCAATAAAAGTGCTGAACAGCTATAAAGCAAGCATCAGAAAATGACATCCATCAGAGAAGAGCCAGTAGCAGTGAGATGCACAAGTACTAACACTAGAGGGAAGTTACTTAAGAGTAAAGAATGAGACTTTTTATCTCACATTATATTCTGTCAGCCTCTATGTCTTTTTGGTCCTCCTGATGCCACTCTGCAATTGAGCAATGAACCAAAAATAAAAATAATTGCTTTAGTGCAAACAGGTCCAACCATATCCAGCATTTATCCCTCATGAGAAGCAGCGGTTGTATGCTGTATGTATTACTGATTTCTTCACCTACCAATGCTGAAAACAGCGAACATTTTTCACTGTAAATTTGAAATATGCTATCGTACAGCCTGAGGAACTGGCTTTCCCACTCTTCTTTGTCTTCTGGTCCAACTTGCCCACCTCCATGCAGAACTGGAAGGAGCCAGGTTTCCCTGCCTGGGTAGTCAATGGCAATATTCCGCACCTGATGTACTCACACGTGTGTTCATTAAGGATTTCAGGGACAGAACTGTCTGTATCTCTGCTACTACCTGAACTTCTGTGGCTTACAGCAACTCATTTTCAAATTTCTGTAAATAATATTTTACTAGTTACTAAAATTATTAATCATTACATTATATTATTTTTACAGTTATCTCTAGCACTCCAGAGCTTAGTGAAGAACTGTAAAACATCACACTTCTAAACTTTTCTATCTCTCTTCTAGTCTGCAAGACCATTAATTAAGTAGCCTATTTGAAAAGGTAAATGGTTTCAGGATCTCTCATTACCTGCTATCCTCATACTTTGAAAGTGTCAGCAGAATTCTTAGGTCCAATATCTCATCTATTCCAAATATTCACATGTCTCTGTAGGACATTCTCACTTGCTGGTCTGGATGTGTCTTTGGGTTCCTCATGATCCGCATAAGAACTCTTCTTGTCTTCAGTTCTTTGACTGAAAACTTCAGAAAAGAAGAATCTCCATAAGGAATAAATGTTATGTTTCAAAAGACATGTATAGATTTTGCAAGTCCAGAATTTAAGACTTTGAAAAAAATAATACTCTTTTAAGAAAATGGAGTTTTATCAACCCTAACACAATTTTGTTTATGTAGTGATTGTTTTAATTTGTCACAAATAAACTGGGATGCTAACACTACCTATTCACAGATTTCTTATCCTTTTATTTTCCTTATTTAGATTCTTAGGCTTTTAATTAAATTTGAATATGCTCTGATTTTCATCACAGTCACAGAGCCTACAAACCTGTAAATGAAAATCTTGGATAAACCACTTGACTGCAGAGATGGAAGATTTAGGCACGTCTCTTCAAAAAAAGAGTAGCACTGCAACTCTAGTGGCACTGCAGGTAAAAGTCTATAAATAAAAGGGGGAAAAAGTTCATTTTTATTACCCAAGTTTAATCAAATTCAAGGACTAGACAAGAAAATAAAGTAGGAAAAATAGATTACATACTTTAAGTCTTTCTTTTTGATATAAGAACTCTTGGTAGAGAAGATGATGATGATTTATAACTGAAAGTATAATTTAATTGTTTCATCTTAATTGTTTAGTTTCCACTGAGAGGGCTTAATCACATGTGTCGGCTATGGAACGGGTGTCTTTCAGGCTGCACAGAGCAATGAAAATCATATGGCAGTTCCTAAAGAAGTGGAGATAGGCTTCTATTTTCTTATAGAAATACAGAAAATACCTAAGTTCATTTCTTCTCCAGAAATGAAAAAATATCTTCCCTTTGGTGGTTTGTTTAGAATTTATAACACGCAAAAGAAGGTTTGAAGTTTATTGACAGCAGGGGGGTTCACATCGACTGACTCCACACGGTGATGCCTGCTGCCTCAGATCTGCTGATGCTCCATTTGCTTTGGGATTCATCGCCACATAAAAATCAGACCTGTGAATTATGTCTTTGCTTCGAAACTGTTTTGTGGTTATCTAATGCCTCACAGTACATCGAAGTGTTGCAATGACAGGCATTTTATCCTGACTGAAAAATAGATGAAAGGTAGCAGGAAATGCACTTTCTTTGTTTTTTTTCTGAACAAGACTGATATTTTTTTCTCCTTTCTTAACCTAACTTGTTCAGCTGATCTTTACAAAAAGCAGGTATAGGATTTCATAGTGCTTTTGTGTACATCATGCATCACTTTTTACATAGCTACAGTTACATACTATGAAATGGGAAAACAGCTTCCAAACAAGGCTGAAGAGTTTACAAACTTTTTCTGATGACCAGCAGACTTGGCTAAACTATTTTTCTTTCCATACTGTATGTCAGCAAACTCTGACTCATACCAAATTCACATAGCCCCTAAGAGGATAATATTAACTCTAGCTAAAGCCATATAACTCAGTTTTTGTGTGTGAACAGGAAACAGATTCAGCACAAATCTTTTGTTATAACTGAGATTAACATAGCGACAAAGGGGCCGTAGCAGGCGAAGGAAGGAGCTGTTTAATTGGATATGCCTAACAGTTTCTGAGAAGTGAAGAAACATCTTTCAGAGTCCATGGCTAGTACCTTAGAGTCAGTAAGTCAATAGAAAAACTCCTACTGACTTGGCTGAACTATCTCTGACTGGATGGATATTTAATTGCAGACTTGCCCGGAATTCATCCTGGCAGGTCAGCCTGCAGGCACCAATCCTGAATAACACAGGAAGGAAGAATTTGAAAGAGCTACATTGGCAAAACTGCAAACATACTAATCATAACACGTTGCATAGCAGAATAACCATCAAGAACATACATGAAAATATAGTGACTATTGAGAGATAATAACTTTTAATCCTTCTCAGTTGTGCCCCCATTAAAGCCTAAGTAGCCTATTAGTTCAAAACTTTTACCTTTTTTCTAGTGTAGATGCAAAATGTTTTAGCGTATCATGGCAAAATTCAAGAGAAAGTGCACATTAGTTTACATGACTGTATAGCCAATATACAACCTATGCAATATTTCTTAAGACAATTCTTAGACAATTAGGACAAAATGTTAAGACTATTAAATGAAATTGCAGTAGCTTTTAGCACTTGTACAGTCCTCTGTAAGTTTTCTGAAATGCAGTCATGCATTTTTCAGCCAGCCAGCCCCTCTTCTGTGCACCCAAAAGGGGTTAAAGAGAACACAAGGCACACGTGCTGAAGGCATATACCTCCAGGAGCATTGTGGCAGCATATAAAATTAAGGATATGTCTTCACCGTAGGGCACAACACTGGGGAGAGATCTGCCACAGCTGAGACAGCTGAAGCAGCATGGATGCGTTAGCATCATGCCGTGCCAGGGTTGAATCATGCTGTGGCTCAGGCCATACAGCATACTCTCTCAGCCCAGTACAAACACTTTGTACTGTATAGACAAAACCTCAGATAAAATCAAAACGGTCCTAGGTTTAAAAAGTCATCAGCACCCACAGAAACTACTGTCAACAGTTTTCCTCCAGCTTTGCCCAAAAACCTGTGCAGACCCTGTGTGGGATCTGCTACTTTTGCACAGGGCAAGAAGGACACCAGGCAATGCTATCTGAATCCACAGACCACACGACCTGCACGTCTGTGATTCAAATCCCACCCAGCGATGTCTCGCCTCTATTTCATCAAAAACTTTTGCTGGAATCTGCTGTTACACTGCCTTTGACCTTAATTCTCAGACCCCATTTGCTAAACTCATCATTACAGGTAAAGTACACATAGGACACCACAAGGTCAGTGCAACCAAACTACGTCAGAACAAGGGATGCAAAACCACCTGACACATCTTCGCGCTCGCCCGGATGCGTAGCCCCACAACACAGTCTGGAAACGCGTGGGTCCTTCCCGTACACACGTGAGGTTATCACACACTGCTCAGGGCCCCAAGGAAGGTGACAGAGATGCCCTCGCCCCTACACCCTCGCTAACGCTTCCCCTCTGCTTTGCACGCACCAGCCACGGCTCCTCTCAAGTCTGATTAAGGCAATTACTCAGTCTCCTCTGAGCAGCTGTTCTCAGTGTGTATTTAACTTCACAGGCTGCCAGAATTTTAAAATCCAAAGACCTTTCACTGTAGTTGCACGATGGAGTGGTTTTTGCAGAAAGCCAGTGCACACACAGCCACCGTTTCAGGTTCAACTGTATCCCAAAATTGCCAACTGTGCTTTGGACCTGAGAAGTCAGGGAAGAGACAGATTACTCTTATGAAAGTAATCTGAAGCTAACACATCCCACACCCGGAGCCAGCACTGCCAATACCCAAACAAATAATAAACGGAAATAAATTAAATGGAAACTAAGTTGAAAATATGTTCTAACTAAAATATCTGCAGCATGTTTCTCAACAGCAGCTAGGGACTTTCCAGAAATGTAAAACTGGATCGTCTTTTCCCTGAAGAAACTACTAAACAAAGGCAGATAAATTTTAGGGGATTCTTATTCCTGAGATACACTAGAACGTCACCAGAAGTTAATTGCAATTTAAAGAAAAAATAATTTTCATATACAGTGGGAAAGTTCTTCATTCTTTTTCATCCAAAGTTACTCTTACGAAATTTTGCATCACATAGCATAGCTTTGAATAAATGGCTGAAGAGTCCTTTCACATGAAAGCAATTGCCCTTTGGGATCACAGGATAATTCTGGCTGGATGGGAGCTCAGGGCACCTCAGTCCAACCTCTTTCTCACAGTGGGGCCAGCTCTGAGCTCAGACTGGGTTGCTCAGAACTTTGTCCACCTCATCCACTTCTTACCACAATGGATTTTTTTCCCCCTCAAAGTAAGGGAAAGAGAAAAACCTGTGAAGAAGCTGTACTGATTCAAACCAAGGAACCACCTTAGGCCAGGATCTTGTCTCAGGTGGTGCTACACCAGTGGGGGCATCAAGGGCTGCCTTCGTTCCTGTCCTTCACGCGTGGCCCCAGGCAGCTTCACCTGATGCCCCAGTGCTGTACTGGCAGAGAGGGTGTTGGTCCCTCTCTAACCCAGTTGTACCAACCACATTTTTACACCCCTGAGAAGCTACAACAACAGAATTGCCTCCTTTCCTTTCCTGGATTGTTCCATTTCTTCGTTTGCTTAATTAAAAAATGTATTCTAATGAGTCCATAGATCAACAGTACCCACTGTCTGAGCTTTCAAATATGACAGAAAGGACATATTCAAACATGACCGGATTAAGAGTAGCCAAGTCACTGCCTAACAGAAAATAACACAGGTCTAGCAAAATACAGGTTCTTGTATTACCTTCTGGAAGAGAAGCTTGCACAAAAGGAACACATTAAATAATATCTTTTTTCCTCAAAAAGATAAAATTTTAGGAATGAATAACATTCATACTACAGAAACTAGGGCAAAGGCCCCTAGCAATGTTGTAAAATAAGTATTTTTGAAGGCCACAAGAGAGGTCCATCTGGAAACCTGAAGGGAACCAAAACACCTTCGCTAGGACATAGAGACAACTCAGAACCCATCTTATGCAAATGTGAAAAAGCTCACTCTGTTTGCTTTACTTTCATGGAGGATATCAACTTCTGATCTAGTAAAAAATGCTCACAAAAGTGCTTTTTATTTATGAAAATTAAGTCCCAATTGTTAGGGTAGCTCATTCTGGCTGCAAAATCCATGTATTTGTATTGCTGTTACCTTAAATATTTTTCAGCTGCAGGTAAAGACTTTTATTAACCTGGGTTTAAGAGAAAACACTCTCTCAAATTTGCCGTTAACTCATACTGTTCATCAGCTTATAGATGTGCCACTTGTGAGACTGAACTGCTGCCATATGGACGGCCATACTGCGGAGAAGTTTGGTAGCATTTATCTCGGCCGTGTCCCTTGGAGGTGATGGCTTGCCCTGGTTCACACCTAGCTCACGCCAAGGCCCAGGGTAGCACTTTTCTACTTGCAAATAACGGAAGAGAATAAATCCCAAAGAAAAATAATTGCTGCCTTGTTTTTATAGGTGATTGATTTGGTAGTTCAGGGCACAGAAACATGTTATTCCTTTGTATGCTACTAGCAGAAAATTAATAGCTCCTTTCTTTTGCTACAAGGGCAACAGCGATAGCTGCTTCCCTAGTGGTGTCTGTCCTGTTTCTCAGATTATTTATCAGGAATGAGTTCACATGAGGAGCATTTTGGATCCTATTCTTTAGCTGAATAAATCATGAATCATTCTTTTGCGACATTTCGGCCCTGTTGTGTTTCACACCCTTCTCCAAAACACATGCAGTGACATGCCACTCATCTCTGGGAGCCGCTTAGTTTTACAGTTTTGTATGCCTTGACTTATAGGACTCTGACACATGTGAATATCCACTGAAATGCATTTAACAGCTTTCTTCTCCTTGTATTTATCTGAAGATTTTTTTGTCTGTTCTTCTTGTTCCCTGACATGGGAGTAATCGACACAGTAAGCAAAGCTGCTTTGGCATCTTGCTGCTATAATGTAAAGATGTAAAGCACTTAAAAGTTTGAGTTTCCTGGCTTAAGGAATGCTACTGCGTGCCTTAAGTCAAAATGGTTGTAAGAAAACAATTATTGCCTGAAAGAAACCAAAATCATACCGTATTGTGTAAAAGTACTTGAAGAAAGGTACACACACAAAACAGGTATTTTGGATACAATTCAGCAAAACAATTAATTTGATCAAAACCTACTGAAGTATAACCTCTGATACAGGTTTTTAGTGAAGGTTTATATATACCTGAAGATGCAATCTTGTTTTGAATGGACAGGTTTTAAGCAAGTATGGGAACAAGATTGGGTACCTGCACCATCTCTCAAATGTTTTAAATCTGCTGAGTTTGCAAGGTCAAACAGTTCCTCCATAGTCAGCCTTGCAAAGCCTGCCAGAGAGCTGCCAATTTTTTTTTTTTTTTTTTTTTTTTTTTTTCCCTTCAGCTTCATTAATTAAGGTCTTGCAGGAGAGAAGGTTTCCATGTTCTGGCAGCACCAGCTGTATCCTAGCCGTCATTAAGCTATTTGAACTATACTAAAAACTCTGAAAGTGGCTTGAGAGATTTTGACTGGCTTCCTGATTGCTATATAACATCAGTTTTGGTCCTGACTGCACTTGCAGGAGAGAAATAATTTGTTCTGAGCTCTTAGCTTATGGGCCTTGCCTACATTAGGGATTTTTTACAGAAAAATCCCCAGTTATTGCAAGTAAAGCCGAGAAGATACACACTTAATGTGCTGCTGAAAAACATGTGAGGTGCCCTGAAGTTTTGTATGGTAATATATCCAAAATTAACATTTGAAGATGTGTTCTCATCAAAGGGAATGAAAAAGATCTATTTACAGATGGGATTTTTTACATCAGTATTGTGATGATAACAACTCTAAAAGACAGAAATAATTTATTTTCATTTCTAAAATATGCATAACTGACTTCACATACAGCCTAGATGCAAATTTACTAACACAGAAGACACCATTCCTGTTGTCATGTGCAAAAGAAGAATTGCTTTTAAAACATAATTAAAATCCTCAGAGAGGCTAGTTTAAATATTTAATGATTTTCAGGTCTTGCTAAAGTGATGCTGATTATTTTTCAGATTCTGCACCCTTCCAGCTTTGGGAGATGGTTTTGCTATGAGTGTTATCTGTTCACATAAATATCTTACGACCACCGAGACTGAAATTTAAAATTATCAGGGTGGTGGATTTTTTTCTAATTGTAATGACCACAGAGCACAGGATGTGCACGGTGTCTGGCAGCTATCGTGTCCCTCCTTCTGCCACCTCCCCTTACTAGGTTTGCAGAAAATACTGCTTTTCAAATTTCATAAAAAAAATCAATGAAAGCTCTTTAAATATTTGTTAACCCTGTCTTTCTGCACATGCTGAGTATTCTGTGGATAAAACTACATTCAATAATAAGAGTATAATGTGTGAGGAGAGAGGTCGGGGCTGGGGGGAGAGGGAGATCACTGAAGGAGCAAGCTGGCAGGAAGAAATGAGATGATGTATCATGGCTGCAGGTAGACAGCTGGTCGCTGGCCCGTGCTGGCGCTGTCTCTCAGCAGGACATGGAGAAATTGGTGGGATGACAGGTGACAGTGGGAGAAGCTACCAAAAGTTAGGGGAAGCACCGGGAGGGATGGATGGATTTCACGGGGCGCTAAGGGGAAGGTGTGGGAGCAAGGGCCAAACATGACAGCTGAAGGTCGCATGGGGGACTTTTGGGCGCATTGTACCTCGCAAAGCCGACCAGGCCTGGAGATCCACTTCAGCCATGCCCTCCAAGGCTGAGGGCATCACAGATAGCAAAATTGAGGTGGGGTGCAGCAAAACCAGGAGCGATGAGGAAAAAGTGATTAGGGGCAGGTTCTTTATCTGGGTGGAGATAGGGAGAGGTGGAGAAAGGGATGTAAAAGGGCAGCTAAAAGGATGATCAAGAAAGGAAAGAGGAAAGGATAGGAAAAAGGAAGATAAGGTATACAAACAATGTGATCTGGGCAGCCTGGAGGTACTTGCAGAGCAGCTCAGCACTTGGTCACAGACTCTCAGGACTGTTCAGGCTGGAAGGGAGCTCAGGAGGTCTCAGCCCAACCTGCTGCTCACAGTTTTTAGATCAGACCTGGTTGCTGAGGGCTATGTCCAGCTGGGTCTCGAAAACCTCCAATGAATGCCGAAACCAGGATGCTTAAACTACATCAGTTGTCTTGCCCACACCAGGTCTCAGCCCTGCTGCCACAGCCCGGAGGCTGGAGACAGTGGGTCGCTTTCCCCCCAGTCAGCAGGTGGTTCCAGGGGACACGTCGAACATGGACCTCCCTTACCAAAGCTGCATGTTACGGCAATGCAGCCCTCCCAGACTGTGTTTGGTGTGTCCTGGATGGCTGTCTGAAAGCTCACTACCCCTTCAGTTCCACCTCACCCCTTCTCTCAAGTCATCTAATGGACACAGACACAGGGCAGGGTTTAGCCAGTGGTGAGAGACTGTACAAGTCAGGGGTCAACCAAAAATTTGTTCACAGCTAACCCCACTTTAGCATTTTGCATCAAGTCTTTCCTACACAACTAAGGATAACATGCAAGAAAGTGGTTTTAATCAGGATACAATCCACTTATGCTGATCAGGCTGCCTATCCAGTGTTTTAACATTTAGTAACTTGTGACTAATTCTTAATTCATTAAAAATTTTGGTACCGAATCATTTAATCACTCAGTTCCCCGCACTCATCAAATTAACCAGGACTAGAGAGGCCCCATGTCCTTGTGTTTCATTTTTGATTGACTCTTTACATGAATCACTCTAGCCAACACCTCTTCCTCAGGCGTCAGATGTTATGGTTTAACCACAGGAAACATCGTTCATGTAGCCATAAGACAGTAAAAGACCACAAGAGATCAGCAAGTCTAGGTTCTGCTTCAAGGCCATGGAAAAAGACACCTAAAAATAAACTAAGCTAATGATCTTTGGCTGTGGCAGCTCCACAACCACCCATGCAGTCTCTTCCATAGCTTCCTATCCTTGGTATGTTATTGTAGCACTGCTGGACCTGCAATCTCCAAATGTCCTCTGATCTTTCCTGTGCGGTGACGGTACTCAGTGACTCCTGCCCAACTGTACCACTTTCTTTTATCACCATGACAAAAGTGATCCCTAGCTCAACTTTCTCTACATTTTTGAATTCTGACCTCGTTCCCCTGTGTTCACACCTTCTTGTATCCAAGAATATCCTCAGAAGAGACACCTTGAGCAAGCTGTAAATTACCTGCTCGCTAATCAGGGATGAGCCACTAGTGAAGGTGTGGCTGGGTACTCTCCACGTCAGCCTCCCACGGGCACTCTGTGTCCACACAGACTCTGCTCCTACACTGCTGTTCTTCAGGGCATGCATTAATGGCTTTTCCTTTGTAGCTGGCTCACTATTTTTACAAGTAGTGTCAAACTTCATATCTCCAAAACATTTCTCCTACTGCCAAATTTATTTGTTAATAGCCAATATTTTCAAAATTATTCAGGGGAAATAATACACACTTTTGATTACAAAAGTAGTAGTTCTGTAGAAAATAATAAGAGAAAAAAATGGGTTAATGTATTTTGCTCTTACATTAGGTAAATAATTTCTTCATTGGCTGAGCAAAATTAGATGAATACACACCTGAGTCTAACATTTCCAGCCCTGGGCCACCTATTTCTGCTATAATTTTAAAATCTTGGTATAGGATGACAACTCTTAAAATACTGACAGTCTCAGGGCTGGAGAAAAGACATTTTCTAAACACTAAGAAAAGAACTGATGAAAGAGTTACCTGTTCCACCAGAAAATACATTATGATACTCATCTTGCCTTAAGATGTAGTGGGGTTTTTATCCAGAATAACAAACTTGGTGTGAAGGTGTATTTAGTGCAAAACCTACTTTCTAATGTGAAAAAGTTGCATTTGTTTGCTTTGGGTTTGTTTGGTTGTTTTTTTTATGGTAAAGAGTCCTGTTATTTACACTTTGACTCGTAGTATTCCAGATCCAATAAACTTCTGATTCTCTTCCCCTCTCAAAGTGGCAGTTTGAAAGGAAGGGAGAAACAACTACTCTTACTCTGCCAGTACTTTAGATATGTAGAATGATCTGTAGTTGACATATTTCATCACTAGAGGGAAATCCATTACAGCGTTCTTCTCAGTAATGCTGGTAGACACACTATTCTCCAGAGCAGCAAAATGTGCAACAGGCTTGAGTTTGGATGCAAAAGTTGCAGCAGCTGAGTATGACATAGGGAAGATTGTTTTCCTCTTCCTCAGAAAGGTGTCCAGGGGAATTGCCCCTAGTCTCATGACACCACACCATAAACTAAGAAGGAAGAGGCTGGAGCACAACTGCCCCCAGGAAAGAGAAAACCCCAGACTGAGCCAACCGTAGGAGTCTGATTGTCCTGCAGCAGTGTCTCCAAGCCAAAACCAGGAAAGACATCTATCACCCCTATGAGAGCATGGGAAAGGAGACAATGAAGCCTATTTGCCCCACCAGCACTCAAACCACAGATGTTTAGAAGAAACAGCAGCATTTTGAGACACTTGTAAAAACCACTTCCAGCTGCTCTTTCCCTAGCTAGTCTCCATCTTACACCAGAGCTCATGTTGCTGTTGACTGTCAAACAAGGTATTGAAGACATCTTGTGCTGTCCAGTTTTAAAAGCCTGGGACCAAAAAGCCAATTTGGAAATTAATGGTCATAAATGAAAAGCACGGCAAGCAGAGAGCTGGGTTGCTGCAAAGGCAAATTTATTGCACTCTGCCTCATAGCCTCGATGTGCCCTTACATATTCCTGTACCTGATCCCTGTCTGCTACACACGCTGCAAGCTTTGAGGACAAGACCACGTAGGGCACATCATACATCCCCATGAGACCCTCAGCCTTGCTGCCTCCAAACCCACTGGCTGCCAGCACCGCTGCCTGGGGCAGCCGCTCGCTCCAGCTCCTGCCGCACACCCGGTGCAAGAGCAGCGCCCGGCTTTGCCCGGCTGAAGGGGAGAGTCCCTGCGGTGCCTGCCCCGGGCGCTGCTCCAGCCCTTCCACTGCTGAGGATGGTCTGCATCACTAAAAGAAAGAAAGAAATGAAAGAGAAATGCTAATGAGGGAGCAAAGCCGATTTTCAGTGTTGGCTCTTAGGGATTTTATAGTACATTTTATCTTTGACCTCGTTTAGTAGGAGTCAAAGCAAGTCAAAGAGAGAATAGAAGAGGATTGCATGAACCACTGCCATTTTGCGTGACAGTTTGTCCATTTCTAGTTTAAATTTTTCATTTCAAGATAATAAATCAAACTTGTCTCCAAGAAACACCATTTCATGCTGGTTTTACAGTGCCCTTCTGTGGCAAAGCAGTACTGAAATCAGTATCGCGTGTGTAGCTGGCATTAGCTATGCTCCTTTTAATGAAAATCTCATTTTTAATGAAACATAGTTGTCACAATTCATTTCTTACTACTTTTATTTTCCTTTTTAACTAGTGCTATGCTCCTTACCGTTCAAATATTGCATCTAAATATCACAGCATTCTAAACCCTGAACTTCATGCTATGAATAAAATAAATAACAAAGAGATTTCTGAGCGATTTCTTAGGAGACAGATCCTCACTTTGCCGTCTATGTTTTCTGCTTTTTTTGTTTTTCTCTCCACTGCAGTGCTATACAATAGTAACTACTTTGCTGCTCTGGTGTCCTATGCACAGATGCGGAAAGATGGAATAAATCTCTGGGTTGACACAGGGTTACGCTGACTTATAGTGGCAACGTCCTAAGCTCTGATCAGCTTTCTATATAATTTCCCAACTATATTGTTCCTTTAACCCGCTGCAAAGTGATTTTCATCTTCTTACACAACTTTCTTTGAATGCAGCTGAGCATTAGATTACAAGATTTTCAGGCTTCACAGATGAATGCCTGAACCTAAGAATCATCAAACCCTCGGAGATCAGACTGAAAAAATACTTGCTGTAATTCAAGGTTTGAACAGCTGTCAAAATCCATTTAACTGTCAAAGTTTCTTATTCTGTTCCAAAAACTGGAGTAGCTCTGTGTTTGCATATTGAACAGCTGAAAAACTAAGACACAGTAATACATCATATGTCCTAGGAGGCTTTTTTCTTCTAACAGTATCTTCTACTCCTGCAAACATATATTTTAGCACACATATTATGGCCATTTAAAAAGGACTTACAGGGGATTTAAGTGCTATTCCTTGATAATAGCAACTTGCAGAGAAAACAAGATGAAAGAGAGGAGGAATAGAGGGAGGAAAAGAAAAAACTAGGGAAATTGCCAATGGGTTATCAGTGAAGGCTGACCAAGACACGCTTGTGGGGACACCAACAACCTGCCTCCACCCTGTCTTAGGCCACCACCTCCATCCAGTTGCTGCAGGTCACTTTTTGCTGTGCAGACAGGCAGGACTTCTAGATTTGCCTGTTTTGGAGCTAGAAATGCCAAAACACCCAGGATTCAAGCCTGTTTCTAGATATTTTTTTTCCTCCAAGAAACAAATACATTGGGAAAAAGAAATTTAACTTGCAGAAATCCATAAATAGTAGCCCCCTACACGAGTCGGTTGTCCTATAGCTGATTTTACATACTTACATGGTTTAGAATAGCAAGATAACTTACAATCATTTTCTTTACTCACTGATTTAGTCAGAATGCCTCGTGACAAACTCCATACTGATGTTTTCAGGGAAAATTATATCCTTAGGCTGGAGCCAAGGAGTCTTTCAGTACACATACACGCATACAGAGAAACTCATAGAAAAAACTCAGAAGGATCCTCCTGATCTCATCCAGCCCAATCCCTGCTCAAAGCAGGGCCAACCTTGAAGTTAGATTCAACGTTAAAATCCGATCGGATTGCTCAGGGTCATGTCTAGTCAAGTTCTGATTATCTCCAAGGATGGAGATGTGTGCTCTTTCCATAATAAACAAATGGCTTACATCCAGAGCACAGGCAGCTCAAGGACTTAACCTTTCGGAGTTTATCTGCAAAATAAATTAAGAACACTAATGGAAGGGATCACATGAAAGCAAAGACACTTCATCCCATTCACTAGACTCAGATCTAGTGACTAGATCTGAGACTAGATTGGATTACAATCTACTGTTCTGTGATTAATTTTGCTTTTCCATTTTCAGTGGTTTACTCTCAGCCTAATAGCACAAAAATCATGGGTACTTTTTGCCTTACGGAAAAAAAAATTACATTATATACAGGTATGCAATTTAAGGGCTAAAATTAAAATTGTATTAATATGATTCCTTTTATGTTCTCTCACACACAGACTCTGAAAAACTTCCTTTACTGATTAATAGACTTCTGGCAATCAAACAGTCCAAAGTTTTACTGGCAGGACTGAACTCTTTTCTTCTTTATTGATGATCAGCCTTTTCAAAGAGCTGTAAAAATAATTAGATAGGCTTTTTAATAAATTACCCAGGGAAAAAAAATTCCTTTTCACCAGCTCAGAGTTGTCACTAAGCAAAATAATAAAATCACTTGACAAGGAAAAAAGGTTCATTTCAAGATAAGTTTCAAGATGATGTGGCATTTGTTGTGTTCCACATTTATTTTGAAAGGCTATGCAAAATGCTGATATTTTGCATTATAAAATGTAATTGCTTAAAAATATGAAATGTTTTGGAAAACTTTAGCACAGGCAATGTTTTAAATACACAAAATATTGAAGAGCGACGTTAAAATTTTTAGCTAGGTAGGACAGGTGAAATCCAGGACCAGACTAGAAAACAAGGGCTGCTGTAGCTTAAGCCAAAGTCATTTCAGATATTCTTGATCCCGCTGAAGGTCTCTTTTCATCATTGAAGGTTGGTGAGCCCATCCCTGTCTTCATTCTTCATCCATCACCATCATAACCACTGCAAGCCTCTCTCTTATGAAGATGGGTTTGTACTAATACGCTGATTTGTAAACTGGGATATACACCAGCTGTCACTGTCACAGAGCTGCAACCTCCAGCAGAATGGGACTAAATCCACCACTACATGTTTGTCAGAGCTCTTAGGCTCAGCAGCACACTCATTAAAGCATTTGTTCTCAAAGGAAGAACAAACTCCAAAGTCCTTCTCCCTTTACCTGCCCCTCATCTCTTAGAAGAAAAGTTTAGCACCACCTGTGTAGCATGCTGACCCTCAGCCTGTCCATGTTCTCAGAGGGTACCAAAGCCATTCCCCTCAGGTCAAGCCCTCAGGGACTTTAAGCAGAAGGACATCTATTTTATGATTCACATGATCAAGGTATCAATTTGCTCAGCCTGGTTAATGCTGGGACATCTCTGGATGCACACACAAATGCTACTGTAGTCATGGGTAAAACTTAAGTCAGACAGAGAGGTTTTTCTCTGGGTATTGAGAGACTCCAGGGCTAAGCAATGTCCAAGCATGATTTTCAGTACCTTTATTCTGGACAGGGCAATACTTCCACTTGGCTTCTAGCACCATCAGCAACAGCACATCAACAGTAGGAAATAAAACAGGACCAGGGCACAGGTGCCCACCGTACAGATCTACCCCAGGCAGCCCTGCGCAGCAGGAGGGTTGTGGATGGTGCAACATGCACAGCAGCAGGCAGACTACCCTCAGAGGGTGAGTGCATCCAAGGTGATTGGTCACTGCTCGCTGATGTAGCACCATTGCTCCATGGAGCAGTAGGCAAGTGAGAGAGCGTCATGCAGAGGTGACCACAGACCAGGAAAGTCACTTGCTGTATCTCCAGCTGACTTCCCTATGCTAGCCTGGGCCTCTGTTAAATTGGGATTGCCATCAGCTCCTCTCGTCCTCACTTCCAGGCAGAGTATCCAGTACATCAACCTGTCAGTAAATTGAAAAGCATGATGCTAAATCCATCCTTTAACAAGGCCTCCTTTCTCATTGCCTGAGCAAAGGCAGCCCTTACTGTGGGCCTAACCCAAGTGCGGCCAGTGCCATACTGTCCCCAAGTCGTTTGTGTGCCATTTCCCTGTTTGGGCATCAGAAGGCTGCCATGACCCACCAGGACACTTGTCCTGTGCTCAGTCTCCAGCCTCCAAAAGCTAAAACCTAACTACAGCATCAGCCGTAATCTTCCCCCATCAGCTGTAGGACAGAGCATGGGAAGAAGTCCCAAACCTAATCCCACCAGGCTGCTTCTAACTGGGGCTTTATTCTTGTTCAGTGAACTCAAGCACACCTCTCGCACCCCACCCCGGCCCCTCCAAATTGACCTATGCTGATTTCCAAATCAGCTCCCTGTCTGTCCCAGCCCTTATTCCCATCAAATATTCCATCATTGCAGCCCAAAAGCAAAAAGCTGCAGTTGCCTCCAGAACGAAACGTTACTTGTTCACATCAACTTCCAACAAACCAAATGCATCTTAACCATAGCCCTAATCCTTTACACATGCTGAAAAAGGCAAACCTGATCTAGCTGTCTTCCTCAACACTCAAGATATTCTGAGACTCCAGACTTACAACCCAAAAATAAATAACCAATAGCTCAATATAGAAATTAGAAAATTATGTCTTAAATAATTAGTTTATTTCCCTAACTCCTCACTTCTTCAACTGAAACATGTAATTAGCTCTGACTACACATTATCTGAGGGAACTTCTATCAGGTCAAGAGGAAAATCAAGCTAGGACATGTTCAACAAAACCGGGCATTTTTTCTGAATGCAAGACTTACCTCTATATTTAGACCACTGAAAGAACCTACTCCTGCAAAGCCAAATCAAACTGTACCTATTACTAAGGAAAAAGGTATTGTGCAAGCCCAAAATGCACAAACGCTAACCTGAGCCCCAGACAACAGGCCTTTTGTAGGTAGAGGCTTAAAAAAATGCCCTCAGACCATGCCAGCACACACCCATAGCTTGGTGTAGCTGCCCTTTACACCAGCCTGCTCCACTGGAGAAAAGGGCAACCCTTCTAGAAGAGACTCAGAGGAGCAGCCCCATGAGTTAGCCTGAAGTCATCGTAACCCAAGATAGCCATTTTTTTTAAAGCAACCAACTTGTGTCAGTAGCACTCTATCAAACCTCATTTCAGAAAATCTGGAGTCCAAAACATATAGCAATAAATTCAAAGCTTCCTCAGCCCTCAACCCAGAGCCCTAACATAAAAACTATTTCTACCTGCATCTCCCCCACCCCCATATTATGAAATGCCAAACTAACCCCCCAAATAAGTCTTATTTTTTCTAAATGCCTCCAAAACTTAAACACCTTCCAAAACATTCCCCACTTAGAAATCAGGCTGATTAAGGAATGAGACTGGGGATAAAATTAGGAATACAAGTTACCAAAACAATAGTCAAGATTGTTATATTTTCATTACAAAATAAATGAATGCTCCCTTCCCACCCAACAGGCTTAAAAATCAGTGTCTGCAAAAACTGGGCCACCAAACCCATAAAGGAATCCACGCTTCTTTGCAAAGTTGACATGGCAAGGGTATCCCAGCTTAGCACATCACCTGTGTTGAACTTAGGTCAGAACAGAGAGAAAAGAGCCTCCTCTGGTATTGCCAAACCAAAATTCACCTTGTTGCCTCTGGCTGAGATCAGCATTTTTCCAAACACTTCCAGCCCTCTCCATCTCTCTTTGAGGCCACATGAGTTGGTGGCTCCTGGTGCAGGAGAGCCAAAGGCATTGGGGCTTCATGCATGGACCCCAGGCCAAGGCGAAGGTCTGGCTTCAGGCAGGGTCCCCACCACCATGGGAAGCCACTGCCCTAGTGCCAAGGACAGAGTGAAGGACAAGGGTACAGTGCCATAACCCAAGGGGATTGAGAATGCACCAGGGGTTGACCAGCAAGCTGATGCCTACAAAGGTCTCTGGGAAATCCTGAACTTGCTTTCTTGCAAGGACTCCCACACCAGCACCCTGTCCCATAGGAGCACAGTTGTACTGGGTCATGGGCTCATCCTGAGAACGTGGAGGGCTGGGGTGAGTTTCAAGGCCACATACATGTGGGGCCAAGGGCTCAAGGTGAAGTTTCAGACCCTGTGAAGCCCAGTGCGAGAAGGTGGCTGAGCTAGCAAGGACTCACTGGACTGAACTGTGGGCTACTCTCCATGTTTGGCACCATGACATTTCAGCACTTGGGGCTACACAGGATGCCTAGACCAGGATTAGGTTTAGGCTAACTTTTCAGGACAGCATGAGTAAGCAGGTTTAAAAAATGGGTTGTCCAGGACACACTGTGTGTTGCAGCATCGTAAAGACAGCACAGATGTTGGAAGGAACATGGCACAGGCTTTGCTTTGACTTTGCAGAGCCTCGGTATGGGGGTTTATCAGACTGCCTTTGCCTGAATTTGTCTAGACCCGCCCAGAGATTTCCTTTCATTTGGTTTGATTTGTTGCTGTAACAGCCATTTTTCTAATGACCGGGTAGCTATGCCTAACTTGGCTGTGCTTGTACAGGTAACACGCAACTGTTCTGTGTAGTGTGAAATATTTATGACCTTAGCAGAATGATGTAATGCAGACCTACTGTGAGAGAGGAGGCCCTGAAGATGAGCTTGCAAGAGGTGGTGTAGGGGAGTACGGGCACAGGATGACGGAGACGGGGCATGGGATAATGCTGAGGGCTGCAGGGCTATAACCCACACATCAGTAATCAGCTAGAGAAGTACAGGCCTGGGAGCTGAACAAATCACATCCTAGGAGTAAAAAAAAGTAACAAAAAGAATAAAGAAATAGAACTGTAGACCGATGAAGAAAGAACAAAGCACAAAAGGCTTTGGGAAACATGAATATGATCTTAAGTAGATCCTAGAGGAGGAAGAAGAAACCACCACCACCATATTCCTCCCAGGGAAGGACTTGGGATGTCCTGTTGCCTCATCATACCTGTTTCCCTGAAGGTATTGACCCAGAGGAGCAGTGGAAGGGTGAGTGGGACACCAGGGGGAAGGGGTAGAGCCTAGACAGTGTGTGCATAACAGTTTTGACTGTATTGTTACTGAGGCTTTCCATAAATAATAATATTCCTAATTTTTCGCCTCCTTCTACCTGTTTTGAAAAACAAATCTATCTGCATAATAACAATAATTTTATTAGACTGCTAAGACTTCAGTTACACTAACACTAAATTCTCAGCATCTCTTGCCCTCCTCCCGTAAGAAGCTTTTGAATGTCACAAGGCTTGTACAAGCACAGATGTATTTAGGTGAAGGGTTGCTCATAGCTCAGGTTTGAAGGGCTCTTCCAGAAAGCACAGAGCTTCGGCTCCAAAAGGTCTGTCAGGTGTGGCTGAGCTAAACCAATGTCATTCACTAAAATCCCTTCACATCTGCAGCTACATTTTTGCAGGTACCCCTTACTCTAACAAAAGCATCAATCTTTGTTGAGCAACCCTGACCAGAGGCAGATCTCCATGACCTGTGCAGGCATCACCTGACAGTGACAACTGACACTGACACCTGACACCACTTTTTTTACCCTATCAGTTGCCTTGGTGTATCCCAAATTCCAGCTGAAGCCAGGTTGTGGGCAAGGATAATGGCTTGGGCTTGCATATGCCCATGAGTAGAAGTAGGAGTAGGAGTAGGAGTAGGCTAGAGGTGAGCCTAGCTGGTACCACCAGCACTCCTGTAGCTTCCCACCTCCGCTGCTGATGCTGCCCGAATTTGGGGGCCTGAAGCTTGGCAAAGGGTCCTGCTGTGCCACCAGGACGTGAAAAGGAGAGAGGCTGCCCAGGCAGAGCCCAAATCAGTTCACTGTCCCTTGGGCTTTGTGCTCTCTAGTGTCTCTGGACTTGGCTTAGGTCTCGGGGAATGCATTACTCTGAACATTTTTCCTTCTGGTTTGGATACTGGACCATGACAATGGCTCTTAGGCAACACAAATAGTTAATTAAGCAGCGAATCTCTGAATGGAGTTGTCCTGCAACAGGGTTAATTTAACTCTTTTGCCTTGGACTCTGTCCCAGGACCGTTGCCTCCACACAGTCCAGAAGGACACAGTCAAAGTTCAAGTAAACAAAAGATCATTGGTCTGCTTGGGCAACTGGGAAGAAGAGGAAAGATAAATTAAACTGCCTGGATAACCATAAAAAGATTGATTGTTGTTGCTGGTGCAGGGCAACGATAGAGAGAGGATAAGAGGTTTATCCAAGTTTTGCACTGACAAAAGATAGAAAAAACATCAAGAACAAAGCCTTTCCCACTCATTTATATGAAAATTATTTTCTACACATAGACACTGAGTTAAAAAAAATACTGAATGAGTAGGAAGGAAAAGCTTTTTATCATTTCTCCTCTTTTTTTAAAAGAAATCAAAACCAAATGTAGAACTTGCTTACTTCAAAAAAAAGTAATGACTTTATATTCTGTTTATAAACTTCATATTTACAAATAATTTACTAAGACTAAAAAATATCTTGACCTATCATTACACTGAAAAAATAATAGAACTTAAGGGGTCTTTTCCATTTGTTTTCATCTTTGGACATTTTAGTAAATGGTAATTTTTACAGAAGAAAAGACAACACTACTCTCATTCAAGATGCCAGCTTCATTATGTCTCTCCAGTTAAGCCCACAGCCCAACTATATTCCTCAGCACCGCAGAAAACCTTTTTGATGGTTAATCGACTTAACAAGATTCTTGCAAGGATCCCAGGATAAGCTGTTCCCTTAACGCAACTTTATGATGCCTGGCTTCTAAGGCCACTGAATTTCTTTTCGTTAACATGCACTTGTGTGATGCAGCTGATCCTGGCACACCTTCAAAAGAAACTCCTCAACAACCTCTCACAACCCCCTGCCCCGGAGAAATGTTTGCTCTGAGAGCTTAGCAGTCTTCAGAGGTGCCTGTGAAAAGACTCTTGCAAATACAGTCATACTAACAGAAAAGAAAGAATTATAGAAACACAATAGGCAGCCCCAAAACATCACCTTTATGACCCAACTCTTCTACAGCCGGACATTTGTTTAAAAACCCTCAGCTGTAGCTAATTAAATCCCTGGCCACAGAGGGAGTCTGCAAGTGCCTTCAGCCAACAAGCCAGCACTGGCAAGCCTTGAGAAAACACACAGGAATACAAAACCTCCTCTTCTGTGGTGGGTGTGCAGCTTTTCTTCCTCCTCTGAACCCTAAAAAAAAAAAATTAAAAAAAAATCCACTAAGAATGAAGGAATCATCCAAAAACTCCCCTGGGCACAGACCAAACTCCTCCACAACTCTGAGTCCTGTTATTTCAGCAAGGTCAGTGGGAGTTAAGCCTGAACTTACGGTTAAAGGCACTGAGTTTTCTTCTCCCTCTGCCTAACTTTCAGTTAAAGGCATAGTAAAACTGGGGCAGTGGGACCGAGCGGGTGATTTATAGCGATCCTCCAGCTGCCCCTGCCCGTGGTATATTCTGCACCACCCACGCTGGGGAGGGAAAAGCTTTGAAGGAAGAAAACACAGCAGCGGCACTTAGAAAAGCTAGGTGAGCCCATATGGTACATATTTCTATAATTTTATCTTGACAAGGAAAAAAATTAATAGATCACCTCAACCTCTTAGAAAACCTTTTGTTCCTCACTGGTTGTGTTATCTGGCAACAGAGCAGCTCTGTGTTTGGGCTGAAACCTTTGTCTCAGCTGTATTTTGGCACAGCTACAAAATCCAGACACTGGTTTTGCCCCACAAAAGGCAGTATTAAGGACTCAAGAGAGAAGCTAAAGAGAGCTATTAATTCTTAGGTAAAAATTTGAACAGAAGTATTCAAAAAGAAAAGGATTTTTCAGTGCTCAGTTCATACAGATAAGCAGATGAGCCTGAGAATTGATTTTTTTTTTTTTAATGAGAGCTTTCCCTTTTTCAGTTGTTAACATTCATCTACATATAAGCAGCTAGATAAACAATTATGAAGATATCTAGGTCCTTTCAGCAGCAGAACAATATTCCAACTAGGTTTTGGCATTAAGCAACCTTAAGATTTACCTTAGCTCAGTAAATCTGTTTACTTTGTACTCACGCTTCTAATAACTACTGTGCCTCTGAGAAGCACAGCTACCTCAGCACTAGGTTGCAAGAGGCTTGGAGTATAGATGGAACAAGAGGGTGAAGGTGGCCCTGCTTTACCAGGACAAGGCCTCTGGTGAGTGCAGCTTCGCTGGTACAAAGCGGCTTTAAACCAAGGCAACGGTGCCCATTTTAGCTGGATCAGCATGGTCAATGCAACAAAGCATTGCCAAAATGCTCTGGAGTAAGGGTACCCTCCAACATCTGAGGATGCTTCGGCAGCCGGAGTGCAGTGGTGTAGTGGAGCACAGGAGCTGCAACATGTGAGGAGCAGGGCAGGGAGGCTGTCACCACCCCAAGATAACTCTAGAAATCCTTTGGGTTTGACAACTGAGACCAGTGAAGTGTTGCAGGACATTCAGCAGGTGGCATAAGAAAGCAACTCTTACTTATTGAGAAGAGTTTCTGAGATTTTTCAAACCCATGTACTCTGTCTTTGATGCTCACTGCCTGGAGCAAACCATACTTCCATTTTACCAATTAAAACTTGTTAGACTTGCACTTACCTTCCTTATTCTTTTCTATTGCCAACAATATAAAGAGCACTGATGATTCCCATACACTGTTTCTACTTTACTATGATAACTTCTAATTTCTGAACTGTTTGGTGATGTGGTAGCTCACAGTATCATTAGAAACTGGAGGAACTTTTGGATGCCAACTTCAGTATTTGGAGTACTGCAGGTAAAAAAACCCACCACAATGTAATATGTTGGTGAACCTCTCATTTGTCTTTTGGAGTGGAAATCAAATCAAGTTCTGACCTTGTGAAGTCATTGAACATACCCTATGAAATGTTTATTACTAGGATAGAGATATGAAATGCCTGCACTCTGGCTTGGGCACATTAAATTGTAACAATAAGACTCAAACTATTTAATGAAATGGAAAAATCAGGAGAAGGATGATAACCAGGGTATACAGCATCTCTTTCACTAATGTCTTAGCCTCTTAAACAAAAGCCACTAAAACTTATTTTGATACTACTTTCTATTTATATTGTTTCTAATACAATGCATTGATAAAGATAAAGCTTATTTTGTTATACTTGTAGGAGACAAAATTTGTCTTATGCTGAGCATCTGCTTGAATGAATTTGTTGTCTACACATGGCTGATTTATGTAACAAGATGCTAAAAAATATGTATGCCTAAGCGAACATGTTTCTGGAAGAAGGCTATCCTTATCACAGAGCATTTTGACAGCACTGTTGCATAGACTGGGTTAATCCCTCTAAAATGGACACTGTTGCCTCAGTTTAAAGTTTATTGAAAGTTTTAAATTAAAAAAGAAAGTATTTTTATGAAATAGCAATCTAATTTCTGTGGAAATCCTCTTTTCTTCATGACATTCCTGGTCACTGATCTCCAAAGGTAACACCACAGCCAGGATACGATCAATAAATCTTAGAACTCATAACACTTACATGATGCTTTAAAAACTTGGAAGTCCTTTTTTATTGTGTTAATAAAACAAGTATTAAGGTGAATTTAGCCGCCTTCTAGTAGCATTGTATGAGTGGATTCAAAATGAGATTATTAAGGGAAGGTTTACCCAAAAGACAGAATGACTAGAGTGCCGTACACCAGAAGAAATAGCATGCTGAGCAACATACATACTCCCCTTGCTTACTTTTAAATAACACTCCATAGCACAGCACACAACCACAGTTCACCACAACGTTCACACGCGGTGTCTCATTTTGTGCTCAGTTTCAAGACAAAGTTTGTAGTCTTAATTCATTCCATACTTTGGATTTTTAATTGTTCTGGTAGTTTACATAGTAAACAAAATATCTAACACTGACATGTATAAATTTGTATTTATAAGGGAATTTAGACTCATCCACTTGCCTGCAAGCCCCATTGCTGGTATCTTTTTCAGCAGTATTATTGGTATTACTAAGCACTCCAAACAAGATCAGAGTCTACTTGTGCTAGGTGTTTCACACATGAGACTGAAGTCCCTGCACCGATGGGTTTAAAATATTTGGATTTTTAAAGTACAAAAAGAATGTAGTTTGGTGATTTGTTATTAAGGTTCCCACGTGGAAGTGCGTGACTAGTCTGGAGCTGTGCTCTTGTACTTCATGCAAACCAGAAGCCAGGCCCAGCAGAAACCAGTAAGGTCACGCCTGCGGGAATGATGCAGATGCATCCAAGCTCACTCTAAACTAGGCCAGAGTTCGCCCAGGCTGCAAAACTTTGTCCAAGAACCAGGGTAAATATCCAAGCAGTTCATCTGTTCCAGTAGAAAAAACAATGCTGGATTCATAGTGGTGAGAAGAGAGCGGGACTCTCTGTAGCCTAGCAGTTAGGGCATAGCTCAGAAAGAAAATCCCACCATGATAGTCCTTGTTTCACTGGCTATTTCTGTGTTCCCCGGTGACTTTTCCTGCTCTTCCTCACCTGCTGACACATATTTGCAGACACCAACTTACTGTATGAAAAAGCATAATTTGTTGTGAAGAGTCTTATGATGGGTGTCATAGGTGATCCGAGACACCATCCTGGATCAAGACTCTCATGGGACCTTGAAGCAGGAAGGTCTTGTTTGCACAGACTTGCACATTTACTAGATGTTGAACTTCTCAAGCATGTGATCACATATCATTCAACAAAGGCGCAATAAATTATCTTGCATGCAACTAAGACCAAGAGCAGCCCACCACCAGGAGCTGCCTGGGAGTAGCTAGCTAGCTTTAAATACACACACGCTAGCTTGTATTCTAGTAACTTCTTCGCCCATATCCTCAGGTCTGAAGATCTTCTCACCATGACAACAAAGTATATAATAACAACCTGTTATTACTGAAATGTCTTTGTTACTTTAATAGGGTCAAAAAGTAGTTCTACAGAATCACCCAAAAATAAAACAAGGTTTTCTCATTCTAATCCCAGAAGCTGTGACTGCTCAAATACCAGCCCCACTTTATTACTCATAAATTGCGTGTCCTCCTCAGACTGATGCAGAGAATGTTACCCACTGCAACACTGCTCTGAAAATGGGAATCCATTCAGTTTACAAATGAAAGGACATATTTGCTTGTTTCCAGTTACCAGCCCACCACCCTGCGGGCTTCTGAGCAGGCTAAGCTCTTCTTTCATGTCCACTATCAACACCTATGTAGACAACAGACCCATCATGCTCTTATGGATATCCCTGGAAGCCATGCTAAGACCAGATGAGTGACATTAAAGCATCAACTGTCTTCAGAAATCTGTGACAACTGAATGTGACAGGAGAATGATCTTCCCTTATTTTCAAGAAGTCGTTCAGGAAAGCACTCCCCTTGCTTGGCTTACCTTTTTTTCTCTAACCACCACCCTCCTAGACCTTGAAGCATTTTCCAGAACACATTCCATTTAAAGACACATTTTCCCACAGCTGACAGGTAAAACCCTTGTAATTTCGAACAATACATGGACACGTTTATCCAGGACCTAAGCAGGTGGAACTCCAGAGATAGTGAGGAGTGCTCTCACCCTGCAATCAGCTTTATCCATAGACCAGGGTCTATTGAAAAAGGCAAAATTTCTGTGGTAAAAGTTCTGTGGAACTGGGTACAGTTCCTGGACTCTGGGAGCCTGCATGAGTTCTGTGGTCTTCTGTCCGGAGACACCAAAAAACCTTCCCTAAGGTTTTCCTGTGCATAACTCTTCTTGCCTGGCAGCGCTACTTTCCTCTCAGTGAACAGCCCTGATGGCTCTTAGCAGTATGCGGTCTGCCTGAGTGCAGTAAAATGTGAGACATGGGCACAGAAATTGTACTACACAGGGTAAAAGTCAAAATCTACTCCTTGCACATGAAACTCTGCAGAGCAATCGAGTCCATTCTGAGCTTTGTTTCAGCAGCTATGGATATAGAGCAATAGTCATATTGTTAAGTCCCCAATTTTAGAAAGCTGGCAAAGAAAATGTCAAGGATTGTTTTATGCACACTCTTGCATGTAAGATTAGGAACAAGTCTAACTAGTTTTCAGAAAGAACAGAAAATCCAGCATTAATCATCTACCGAGATCCAGTGTTCCAACACCCCTCATTAATTCATGTGCTTGTCTGCCCACCTACTTATAAACTCAAATATTTCATCACAAAATGAATTAATCATGAGAAGGAATGTAATGTAGTACAAAAAGAAAGTGAAATTCAAATATATGATCCATTAGTTACTAGCTTCACCTCACATCTGGTCAGGCATTAGAGCTAAGCATACAGGAACATGAGCTTCCTCCCTCTCTTTGCTCCTTCCATGCCATTTCTGAAATACTTTCCTAGACTCGTGAGAAAATGCTGTAATACTATTAACATTCTGTATGTTTTGTATGACACTTTAATACAGCTCATTCATTCTCACTGAGCCTCAGCTAATAATCTTCATTGCCAGCCTTACAGAAAATACAGTAAGTTTTGCTCAAAATGGCCAAGAATTTATGTGAACATTTACCTGCAGTAGTCAAACCTTGAGAAAATACAAACAATAGCACCTTCCCAATTTTTTATCTCTGAAGAAAATTTGTGATCAGCTACAATTTTCCTAGCTTTTACCCCCTTGCCAGTTTCTCTGTAGCATTCTGCAGGATCCTGACTGCAGCGCAGCATTCAGAAATAAAGGCATTAGACTAGTGTGCCAAAGCAAGGGAGCCAGAGAAAGGGACAGCGTACTATTTTTCCTCATCCTAGCAGAGGGAGCAAGTGAACAAGTTGTGCTGGCTTTACTCCACAGACAACAAGAAAAAGCCAAGGCCGTCTCCATTTAAGGGAGCTCTTTGCCACTATGCATTCTTGTGAAACACAGAGAATAGGCAAATGAAGGCCAAAATAATTTAAGGCAGTATAAACATTGTGACATTGTACAAGTAGACAACATAAGACAACATCTGATTTAAAGTGTCAACCACCAAAACCAGCCTCTCCAAACAAAAGTTAGTATTAAAGTTAATTGCCAGACAATTAGAGCAAGTACCTTCAGACCAGCTCTGAGAACAAAGGATTTTGTTCAGAGAAGAAGGCAGGCTGTCTATTCTTTTCTTTTTGCTGTCACACTAAAAACATTGATTACCCTTAATTCACTTGACTAGCTTTTCAATAGCATAGTCATTCATTCCTCACCACACCCATATACTTTTTCTCTTCCTCTCATTCATAATCAAAAGCTAACATCACATAAACTCCTGTATGACACCCTATGGAAAGCAGCTCTAACCTGATGGTACTAAAAAGGAAAATCATAAGCCTGATCAGTTTCTTAGTTTATGGTTATATCCATCTACATTTAAAAACATGGCACAGTCATGTCCCTCTGAGGAACAACTTACAACAGCATTCCTGGTGGAAAGGAATACAGTCAGACAGGAAATGAGCTATGCACGTCTGCATTAGTGTTCAAGGCCAGGTTGGATGGGGCTTTGGGCAACCAGGTCTAGTGGAGGGTGTCCCTGCCCATGGCAGGGGGGTTGGAACTAGGTGGTCTTTGAGGTCCCTTCCTACCCAAACCATTCTGTGACACATTAGCATTTTAACTTGTATCAGTTTATCAGTTTTTGAAGCATTGGCCTACTCATCTCCTCTCACTGCACTCTTGGTTCACATTGTGCAAATTCCCTGCACATGCCTAATCAACTGCTTTTAGATGGGACTGAGCTGTCACAGGTACTCCAGAGGGTTGCATAAATAAATATCTAGTTCATTGGACCCAAACAGAGCTATACCATACTAAAACTCCAGAAACATGCACAGCATGAAAAGAAGACAGGCCTTGCATAGCAGATATTTTGCCTTATGGATCTGCTTTGATTGCACTACCATGTCAGCAGATGTAGACATGATCATCCCTGTCTGAAATTCTTCCAAGAGATATGAAAGGTTAAGGCTTTCTGAAGTTGCCAGGTTGGTGTTGTGGGGGTTTTTTTGCCTCACCTAGACATGTGAACTTAAAGTGTTAATCTAAAAGCTAATAGAAACGTCAGTACTTGAAACTTGATTTATGAGTCTAAATACCAACTCAAAGTTAATATATCCTTTTTTAAAGGTTATCAGTAAAACAAGTCAATAGACCCTGAATTTTTAAATTCTGCTTCATCACATTCAGAGGAAAAGCTAGGGCAAAACCAGGACAAAATAAGTTAGTGCTAGACACAGTCCCAAACACTGTCATTTATAATGCAGGATAAAACATCCAAGGTAAAGTTGGTGGATCTACTGCAAGTACACACATATCTGTAAACCAAGTTGGACAGAACACACGAATGCAAATGTAGGATATAAAGACTTTCCGAGTTGAAGCTATATGAGATCCTTATTTGCTGTACAGTAATTCCTTATTGTGGGAATTTTTTTATTTTTTTTATAAAGTCTATATTTACTTTGTACTAACTTTCAATTTGATTTGACTTGACACAATACCTACACTGCATGCACCTTCCCTGGTGCTGCTAAGAGGGAGCCCTTGGAATAGTGTTTCAAGTCCTGATGAATGTCAGGGAGGCAGAGCCTGCAGGGCCAAACCACTGCTAAGTCACTAGTTGGTGCTGAGAGCACAGAAACATATTCATCATATGACAACTGCTCCATAACACACTTCCCACTTTTCACATGTAACTTCCCTGCATAAAGAACATACTTGACTTTCAGCATGCACCAAGCAAGTTTATCTCTGTGTCCCAATATACAAGAGCATCCCTTCTGAGGCCTTCAAAAGAGTTCAAAATGAATGTATTTGAGCCAGCAAGAGTACAGAATTAAACTTTTATTCATGATCATTTACATATGACTAAAGATGTTTATCACAAAATGCAAACTTTGTTATCTTGTATTTAGCAGTGAAAATAGTCATCTCTTCATAGTAAGCACCAAGGAGCACATCACAGAACAGTCAGATTCCATGGATCAGTTTTTCCCCTTACAATGTACATGACAAGTTGAAGATTTTATAAAAGTCTAGAAGTTCCAGAACAAATTCTAGAGTCACCTGAGTGCTTGACAGGAACAGTATTATTTAGTAGCAGTTACTTTTTTCTGCCTTTTTTGCATAGAAGAACTACTTTTCACAAAACTGAGATAGGCATAATTGGGCCAAATATTTGATTTCTTATTTCACCTGAATTTTTCAATGGAAGCCAAACAGAACAGTTTGCTAGTAGAAGTATCTACAACAACTGTAAGAGCAAGCATCAAGGGAAAAAAATCAGCTCAGACTGATTGGTAGGGCCCAACAGCTTACAGGCATCTATATCTACTACTCCACTCAGCTTTTTCCATTACATTTCATTCAAACATACTACATGAAGACAACATGATTTTTTTAAGTTAAGTTGTGTACATGGACAAATACATGTACACAGTTTTGGTAGTCATTTAAAGCTGTAAAATTTATACGTAACTAGAGTCCTATGGACTCCATTACAGATTAAAAAGAAGTAACCAGAATCAGTGTTACATACAAAACAATATTCTAACACAGAAACCAATACAGTTATCAAATAATTCATTAGAGAATAAAATGGTTATACAAAAAGAGAAATGCTACCTTTTTATCATTTCAGAACAGCAAATAAGAAGGCAACATTAAGAAAAGTGCACAGCAGAAAAGAATTGTTCAGTTTTCTGAAAAAGTTGAATTCTTCAGACATCAGGCTTTTGTCCAGAAACACATTGGGTTAGGATTGCTTATGTTCTCTCCCAGATCAGTCTCTTCTTGCATAAGTTTCAGTAAGGCGCTTACTCTGACATGTAGCAACGATACAACAGGGCCACAATAATTGCTGCTATTGCCGGGATCACCCAGTTGGACCATGAACTAGAAGGAAGTTTTTGAAACAGCAGTTTAGGAAGTGACAACGAGCAAGTTAAAAAAGAAAAGTCATTGCTTAAAGAAATCCTTCCTCCCAACTCCAACAAATACTTCAAAGTTAGGGCAACAGAGCATCTGGTCTGGCCAGTAATACTCTAGCCAAGTAAAAAAAGCTTGTGCTGTTAAGGTTTTGTATTAGAGCTTACAAGAAATTTGTTTACTAGAGAAGAGTACAACTCCAGACATGTTTAGAGTCATGCCACTCTGTCCAGAATATCATTAATTCAAAAGCCATTTAAGTAGCAGCATCACATGACACGTTCAAGCACCCAAGCTCTCCACCCAAAGGAGTATGGAAGAGTCCTCTGAGGTTTCAGCAACAGGCAATTGTCAGTGGGATATAACTTCATAAAGTTTGATTTAGTGGTGTTCCAAAGTGGGTCTTCCCCCTCCCAAGTCTAACAGATTTTCCTTCTTACAGGCACAATCCCTTAGATGCACCAGTTGTAGCAAATTATAAAAGTGATGCATCCATGTCAGTAAAAAAAGTCATCAATAGCACCAAGTGCCTTCTATTCATCTGAGAGCCTCCAGAAACAGACTTGTGCAATGTAAACCATTTATACCAATACATATTAATGTAAGCAAAAAAAAAAAGCTAGTAAACTAACATGCTGGTAAAGTGGTACACAGATGCCAACCTAGAACAGAAATTCTCATGCACCATCCTCTGACATCTAAGCTTCCAGCAGCTAGAAGCTACTCAGCTTTCTAAGCTTCAGAAACATAATCATGAGAAACTTCAAGTTAGACATCAGGAGTCATACTATACCTGGAATTAGACTGAACAGTGGTAATAAGAGTTTCCTGGAAAGCAAAGCATAAAAAGATATTTACATCACACAGACACCCCTCTCCATCTTAACCAGCCCCTCCATTTCTCAAAACTCATTAAGCAAGACTAATTTAAAAACAATTCAGTGCATTGCATTTGGAAAGCATTGTCTTAGAATTCCTATAACGTACTGTTGTATTAGAAGCTAGCTAGCAGTAATTTCTTTGATCAACACTGCATCAAAAGTTATTACAAAAATAATCACAAGGATTTTTACTGCAAGTTTCCCATGAAGCCAACTTCAACCTCAGGTCACATTTGAAAAGTTAGCTGTCTAAAAGAAAAATCCCTTACTTGCCTAAAATCTAGTTGAAAAGATTGAATTAATACATAAATATTTCCTGTATAGACCCTACATGAAGAAAGCTACTAATTTACACCCACAAGGCTTAAACTCAGTTTTAGTGTGGCACTTCAGATTGCATAAGAATCAGTCAAATTATTGTAATTGTTTCTGATATTAATTTGGACATCTTATTCAGTTTCCATAGAAAAAGAAGCACTACAAGATAAAATCCCAGTTGGGTATACATGCAGAATTTATATGAAGACATGATTTTTGAATACTAATTGCACATGACCCTAAGTGCATTTAAAAGATCCAAGCATTAAAACTGTACTTAAATTTAGTGGTACAAGATCCATCACTGAAAAATTAATTTCTTCAGTATCAGAATATTTGCAATTCCTAACATACTCTCATAGGTTCAAAGAGGCTACTTTTTCAAGTCCCCAAATCATCATCAGTTTACACATGACAAATACCATGTTTAAAAGAGCAAGACTCAGGTGATTACATCTATATTGGTTTTGTGAATGCCACCATGAAAAATTAATCCCAAAACTAGAGAGCGTGGGACAGCTTGTTGCCCACACTATCAAGGCTAACACCACCTACGACAGACTTGCCATATCCAGTGCTGGGGATGGATTCACACGCACCAAGACAGTAAGAAGAGCACAGCCCAGCTCATCAAAACCTGTTCTTAAACAACACAACACTGGACATGTGCACTGAGGGTACTTTAAATACAGTGCAAGGACGAGAAGAACACCTGAAAGCATAAGGCCTTCTGACAGCTCCTATAGAGCCAGGGCACAGGCACTAACCTGTCACATCATGCACCCGGAGTGCAATGCAAAGCGAAACTGCCTTATCAGCTCTGCCCACATGTCCTGCTGGAGCAAAGTGCTCCAGCTTCCTTCTGGAATGACGGAACACACGCATATACCATAGATAACTATGAACAGCACTAAAACGAGGGAATAAGCAAAACAGGAGTGTAGTAAAAAGTCATTTGGATACATCTTTGCTCCCAACTGAGCACACTTGGGCCAAACTAATATTCTAAGTACTTCATGTTAGTAAGTTCCTGTGAACTTAATGAAGGGATTGTATACTACAACTTGCACTGGGCAGTCTGTTTCTCAGTTGCATTTATGGTTGCTGCTCTTACAGCTTATGTGTAAATTGCCCTGAATTTCAAAAGAAATCTGAATAGCAGCTGCTATTCTTTGTGGGAAGAAGCTCTGAATTCCAGTCACCACTTTGTTTGCTGTAATAACTATTATTAATCAAGGACTGGAACTAGTATACTAATAAAAATAAGAAACATTTTAGTGTATATATATTTTTAATACTTCAACTTAATCATGTTATTGGAAGATGTGATTGTTTCTTAAAAGTGATCTCTCAAACAGCAAGAGTAAGACCCTATTCCTACTACACTTCATTTAAAAATAATCTTCAACTATTTCCTGAGTGTACTGCTGTACTATTAAGCCAGCTCAAAGCAAACATCCTCTACGTACAGCAGCAGCAACTGTACAAATTAATTCCTGATGCACTTGCTCCTTTAAGGGACATCTGAATTTTATGAGTTTGATAGTTGAGTGCCAACACAACTTTATTCTATTAAAAACTAAAAAAGTTAGAAAATAAGTGTAATACTGCATTGATAGGACACTTAGCAAGATCTACGGGAAAAGTCAGGAAGCAAGCAGTATTTTTGCCTTGGGAAAAGTACAAAACTGCAAATTAACTGATCCACAATACAGCAATCAAATGCCTCTATATTCTCCATCTACCAGTGTTACCAATATATTAAGCATCACAATTCTCCACCCCCCCCAACACTTACTCATTTAATCCATTCTGTCTACAAACTGACTACTAGAAAGCCATTTACTGGTTTCTATACTCACCATTTTGCTATAGTGTAATGTCATCACACTTAGTAACATCTTGGTTCGAAACCACACAAAATAAAGAACAGCTAACAGGAAGAATAAGTTGAACCCAGATCAATAGCTTTAAGAGACCTGAAACGCTACATTTAAATCAAGCTGAATTATTGCCTTTGGCAGTATACCATTTACAGAGAGACCAGCCCTAATACCTAGAAGAAACAATGTGGCATTTCAAGAAACATACTTACTGTTGGTTTCTGAAGCTTGCTTCTATCATCCTGCAAGAAAACAAGCAAAAAACCCAACATTTAGACAAAAACCCAAAGCATTCAAATAACATTTATCACTAAATTCACTCTGCAATTCTAGTCTGTTAATGTGTACCTAGGAAACAGACTTGCAAAAGAGCAGATGTCAGTGTATGATTTTGAGCTACCATAAACAAGATCACTTCCTTAAGTAGTATTTCCCAGTACACAATACAGAAGTGAAACCCGAGTCTCCGACATATGTCATTATATTTTGTGCCCATGCTCTTGTATCTCCTTTGTCTCTAAACAGTACACATAACCTCAGCTTATACACTGATTACATATTACTTCTACCTAGTCTACTTGTATTTTCAGGCAGTCATCTAACTGGCTTTGGTCCAATGTTCAGTACAAAGTCCCAAATTCTACGGATCTTTCATCAACTCATGAAGTCTTAATTGAAATAGTCACATTCATTACAGAAAAGCCCAACAGTATATAATCTTGACCATGCTATATTTGTACATTAAACTACCAAGCATTTTGTTTCATATCAAATGAAAACAGGCACTTATCAAACAGGAACAAACTGAACTGGTAGCCAGGTTAAGAACAACTTTACTGGCATCAGCCAGAAATAGATGACAAGCCCAAAAGGTTACAAGTGTACATCACGGCTGAATTATTTTGTATTAGGAGAAGCTAGACTATTAATATGCATCAAGAGAGGACCTAAGACAGATACAAGATCAGGAATCTTACTGTTAAATATGCTACTCAAGACAGTGATATCTACCTCAAATGCAAGACAAAACTACACAAAACAGATAAAGGAAGAGAGAAGAGGCACCAATGGGCAGTAAAGCAGATGGGCACACTAGCAAGTGGATTTCAACTATTAATATGCAGGAGAACTTAAATAAGGCATATCTGAAGGAAGCCAAGACAGCAGCTCTGTAGCTACAAATAAATCCTCCAAAGCTTGAGGCAGCAGCAAGGTGCTTGTTAAAAGTACAGAAGTGGCAAGGACAGATGAGAAAAGAGGAAGTCACAGATGATCAAGTGGGAACTGATCAAAGACAACCCTGACAACTACAAGTAGGAAACAGTGATACAGCACAAAATGGGGGGACCCAGAGAAGGGGAAGACAGCAAACTGGAAGATGCTTAGAGTAGCCATTTTCTAAACCTACATATGAAGAGCCAGGATTGTACTTTTAGATCCAGATGGAAGCCTGGTATATATATTTATAATGATGAAAGAATGAAAACAGCTGTTAGCAATCACTCTACATATAGACGTAAAAAAGGTCTAGACATTCTGACATAGCACCTTCAGGGCTATAAAGTCTCATAATAAAGCTCACATGGTACAAGAGAAATGGCATGATTCCATATTCAGTTTATTCAATGTAAAATATTTCAAAGCAGCAAACTTTTAGATGTGAGCATCTTTATGCTACGTTAATTAAATCCCTTCACAATCAGGGAACCTATCTCCAGTCCTCATCCATCCACAAACAGCTGCAAGGCTGGCATCCAAACTAGTAGCTCTACTTCATTTTGAAGTAACTTACCAGATAAATAACTAGATGCAAAAACATTATTAGTAAACAGCAAGTACTGGTACTCTCACATACTCACCGGATGAAGTTCCCCAACAATAAAGGTTTCTGACAGTGTCCTTGCATCTGTGGAATGGCCAACATCTTCAAAGTTCTCAGTGGCGTCTCCCCCAGCTTGCTCCCTGAGGACCTCTTCACCACCTGGGTGCTGCAATTTTTAACAAGTTGAATTTATTACTGAAAATCATTCCACATTGTTGAAATTATTTCTACATTTCTAAAAATAAAAAATTGTCATTGCAAAATCAGCTGCTTGACTTCTTAAAGCAAACATAAACTTCTTTGAATAACTAGAGAACTTCACATATTCTCTGAAGCCAAAACTAAGGAAGCTAAATCTCTACTTCATCAGCGACAGAGCAGTAAGAAGAGTTACCCCTACCAACTAACATTTAGAACATTAAGGGAATCAGTCTTAACAGCCCAAACTATTATCTAACATTACATACCATGTTCTCAATTCTGCAGGAAACATGTATTTTTATTGAAACAAGGCTTTATACAGCAAAAGGATAAAAGCCAAAAGGTGTAAGTTACAGCAAGAACATTCCAGGTAGATAGAAAGAGTTATTCACAAGATCAAGTACTGAGGCAAGCTGGCAAGGGAGCACAAAGAATCTCCAATCTTTGTGGTTGCCTAGACAAGACGCTAAGGAACCTGACCTTCAAGTTAATCCTAGTTTGAGCTGGGGGTTGGGCCAGAGAACATGCAGGGCTCCTTTCCAAAATAAATTATTGTATGATTATCTAGTAAGCCAGCAACTTTGCTACTGTCTTGTATGAGCTTTCAGTTCTGCTAAAACCAAATTGGAACTGTTTAAGCACACTATGGAATCACAGAACCATATTGCTGATAAAACCCTCAAGATGGTAGAAAGTCATCTCAGTGTCTCCTAATACCTCAATCCATCACCATGCCCTTAACCTAAATCCCTGTTCTCCATTACTTTTATTCTTCCCCAGGATGCACTTTTGAGATTGCACACAGTTCCACATTTCCATCCATCAAATAAATCTGTATGTACTACAAGATATATCACATCTTCTAGTTCAGTGAATTTCTCAGCTTCAAGTGACTTATTTATAACAGGTAAGTAACATGCAATAAAAATTCACCACTCAACTTTTAAGTAGGAAACTACTACATAAATACCAGGAATTATTAGGTAAGAAAGCTGAAAACACTTTATTTACTACTGCCTTGGACTAAGGCAACACTGAAATAAGTTCTAACACTTTACCAGTGACAGAGGAAATAAGGCTTTGGGGCCTCAATTCTGTTTTTAATGCTCCTGACTACAGGATCTAAAATTATGAAGATAGGCTAAAGTTCTACTATTTAAGGTCATCTTACCTGGAGTATTGCTGAACAGAAATGCTATGCTTAGACAGCAGATGAAAGAAATGGCATTAACATTTCCACTACTCTAGGCAATTCGGGTTAGTGCTTACTTCAAATCCACCATGTTAACCTCCTGTCAATCCTTCTCTTCCAACAAAAACAAGACTTGTTCATACAGCTCAGGAAGACACTGACTACCAGTTTTCAGCAGTACCAGCACTCTAAAACTTGAACTTTGGCATTAAATGCAGGCATTTAATAGATCAAGAAAGTTGGTTTTTAAACAAAAACCAGAACAATCGACACTTTTTAAAGAACCAAGATACCACAGTTAGATGGGTAAGGGATCCGTAGCATGACTAAGCAAAAGCAAGATTAAGCAATTGATGTAGAGATTAGGCAGAGCAGTTGAGCCAAAAAAGGTTAAGAGAGTGCATGCAGAGTAAAGATTATGCAAGCAGACATGCAAAACAAAATCCTGCCCTTGAATCCATTCTGATAAGTATCCAGAGAAAGGACTGAACAAAAGTTGAGAGATCACGTTCAGTACCTTGAAATGTATAATACATTTAAGAAGCTGGACTTGGGTCTAACAGAGTGTCCCAGATATTGCCACAACTAAGTCTTCAAAGAATTCCTTCAGCAACATAGGGGTTGGGTTTTGGGGGGTTTGTTTTTTTTTTTAATACCATGCTAAAGAATTGTGTTCCCCAAAATAGAAAAATTTATGTGGCATCTTCAGCAGAAAAGGCAGAACTCCTTGAAAACATGCTTACCAAACAAGACATCAACAAGTAGCAAAAGGTACCAAAGTTAAACTACCTATGAAGCACTAGTAGCTTGAGTAGCATGCTGTATCATTATCCATTGCAGTGAACCTAAACCCTACTGTACAAATAAACACTAGTTACTCCAGCAAGTTGTCAAGATCAAATGGTTTACACTAGTTCCCCCCAAAAAATCCACCAGCCAAACCAGTGGATAGCTACCAGTATAACTGCATCTACATTAGAACTATTTCAGAGTACTTTAAGAAACTACCTGCAGGTTGCTGACTACAGAATGATCATATACTAATTTGTTCCCATATCTCTCACTTGTACCACTACAAAGCAATCAGATCACTACATGGGCACCTTCACTGAGACACTCCAGCTTTTCTCTGTAGAATTACGTTTTGGTCTAATTACTAATTGATCTCTCTGTCTACAAAACCACAATATTCATATCAACACAGTGACTGCAACCAACCCTCTCAGTGGCTATCACACATCAGGGTGAAGTGGACAAACTCACCCTGACCTCTGCCATCACTGGTTCCCAACTTAAGCCACCTAGCAGATGATGTTACTAGTAACCTCCTAGATATGCATAAAAGTACTTTGCAACTAAATTTTCTTTTAGATGGCACCTCTTCCTAAGGATGCAAACCCTCTGCAAACAACTAGCATGTAATACAAGCAATTAATGAAAAGATTTCATCTTCCCCTAATGAAAGGGAGCAACTGTAGTGTCTCAAAGGGCAAGAAGTTACTTTTCTAGGAAAAGCTGAGCATTTTCCATGGCTCAATGAATTTCTCAAAGTTTTTACAGGGCCTTTGTTGACATTTCTGCATAGGTAACAAAGCTTGCTACCAGAATTTCTGCTTTGATGAAGAGCCTCTGATAGACCCTGAAACTGGTAAAGCCCACAATGACTCCCAAATCGAAATCCTGCTGATACAACTAAAGTGTTTTTGCAAGTAAAATCATGGTTCAAGGGAAGTGAAAAAGCTTTTGCTGATACATCAAGCTAGTCTAGCTCATTCCTAGGACATGCCCAATATGACAACACAGATATCTATGTTAAATGTGTTACAAAAATCTGTACAAAGCCAGCACAGACCAATTCCTTACTGCAGCATATTAGAAAGTTTTAGGTAAAGCAAATAAGCAGTTAAATTCACTGCTCTCATCTAGGTCAGAAGTCTGCGATTACTTCATCCTGACCATCTATCACCTCTTCTCTCCCTCACTACAATCATGCAACTTTCTCAGTATCATAGTTCAAGACTCTATTAAAGTATAACTACCCTCATTCACAATTCCTGCCCCTCCCCCCTTCCCATACTGGGAGAATCAGATCTAGGGTTCAACGTAACCTTTGGGGAGATTAACAAAGCTCTCCGCTAGTGTCAGTCTTATAAATTCAAGTTTTGCTTTCTGCACTACAGGGAATGACAAGCAGAAAGGAGCAGCAGAGCCAGAAACAACCAGAGAACTTTAGCTTTATTGTGCAAGACAAACACTTTGTGTTTTAAGGGCACGTTCATGTACTCTGAGGAGTCCTCTACATTATTTCCGTCATTTAAGTTACAGAAGAGAAATTCTGTGCTCATGTAAAATTTTAGAAGTCTAGGAGAGTAGATCTCTTTATGAGATTGCATTTTTGCAAACCATCATTAGGGTTTCAGATGACTGAAAAAGAAATGCCCAGTAGCTGGGTGCCCATTTCCCCACTTACAAAACAATTAGCACGCTTGTATGCAAGACGCTGCAAGCTGTAAGTGCTATGTTTCAAGGCATTTTCAAATCTTCCTGCAAGCTCCAAAGCTTAAGCAAGTGATAACACTTGTTTTAATCCTTAGTCTGCATGGCTGTGCAATAAAAATCCACACAGTATACTGACAGACTTCAAAATGCGGTGGTATTGGCACCTTTTGATGTAAGCCATTTATTACTTTAAATATGGAAGTTATTATGCTACTCCTCCAAAATATCATTATACTGGATGAATGTAACTTATCACCACACAGTGGAGAGACCATTTTTCATTCTGACAGTAAAAACAAAATTGGTTTTCTGCACAAAATACACTCTGTGGGAGCTGTCCATTCTGTTTAGAACCAGGGCTACGAAGGCACAACTTCACACCTTCTGAAAACCCCATTTTCATTGCCCATTAATCTTTTCACTAAACTATGAGATCACCAACAATTGGAGTAACCTAAACAAAGTCTGTATTAGAAGAATATTAAATACATACCATTTCTCTCAGGTAGAGAAGTTCCTATTCTCATTAACTTCTCTGCCTAGCTTCAGGAATCCAACCAAGTTCCCAAAAAAGCCATAGGGAAGACTCTTGCCACAATGGGAAGCAGATCAAGACCCTGATCCTTTAATTCTTATAGGCGCAGCTACTCTAGTTTAGCTCATTACATTGATGTCAAAGCCTGACTAGTGGGATTGCTTTTTTAAAGCTATGGAGAAATACTATCAAGCATTACCAACACACTTAATCTGCTAATTGACATTTAATATTACTCACGTAATTATTTGTAAGACAGAAATTGCCATAAGAACCTGCTGTGAGTACAATACCGAAATACACATCCATTTCTAGTAGCTATCTTTCCTGAAATGATGTAGGACCTGAAACTACGAAAAGGTTTCCCAGATTTTCTGTAATACAGGTCTCACAGACTTTGAATAAAAAAATATACAAGTTTCTGGTCTCAAGAATAGTCTTTCATGCCAAGAGCTTTCAGACACTGTACTCCAAAAGCTGAGGTCTCTGGATTTCTTCTCCTAGAGGATATATTTTCATTATCAAAGAAAATTCAAAGACACATATTCAAGTTATAAAGTTTTCCCAAGATCTGCCATTTAAAAAAAAATATAAAAAAGCAGTTGCTGGAATATTCATCTTCAGTAACCCCTAGGATAAGGTGCTGAAGTACGCAATCCTTTCCTCCTTGAGCACTTCATCTGTTTTTCAAATGATCTTTTTCAAGCCTTGTCCTTAGAGAACCAAGCTAATATGGTCACACTATGCAATGCCTCCACTCCTTTTCAGCTTCATCACCCCCACTCCACTTAGAATCTAACTTCAGTCAAGCGTTCAGAGGCTGATGGTTCCCAAAAACCAAACAAGTTTCACAAAACATCTACAAGTTTTATGAAGAGACAACAGCTGCACAGAGGAAATATACTTTAAGTACTGTAATGTAGTGAAAAGCAGCAGTATACTTTCACTTATTAGGCACAAGAGCATCCAGGGTGTCTTTAACATTGAACCACTGTGAAGTTTTCAACTTAAGAAAATATTTCCGTAGGTTAATGCAGTGGCTGGAAAGATTGCTTGCTGAATTAAGAAATGGGACTGGTGAAGTCAGCCTGTTCCCAGTTCTTCACTCCCTAGTAAACTGATACTTTTATTCATTTACTACTTGGGAAGAGCAGGAGTGTGAGGATGTGCATCCCCTTTAGTAGTATTGGATTTTAGTAGCCTACATTTAATTCTTGAAATATCTTAAGCTTTTCTACTCCTGCAAGGAATTGCAAGAAGTAAAACTGAGTTTGACCAATAAGGATATTGAAACAGTTAACATAATCCCCACTTCATTGAGAAGTGTTTACTGGAACACACCAGCAACAGACTAGCTCCAATTTCTCCTCATCTGTCACATGCAAATGCCTCAGGGTGTCTGACAGTGTCAAAAGAATTAGCACATCACTTCATAGATTAACCAAGTATCAAAAGCATTCAAAAAAGGTAAGTGTCACATTAAATATTTTAATCCAAAGGTTCCATCCCAAAAAAAATCACCAACACAATGAACATGACCATATCCAAGAGCTTTCCTTAGGAGTGTAATTTCATTTAGATACTTTGTTGAAAACAGTTATCCAATCTCATTCATTTATTATCTCAGAACCAGCCAGAAATTTCAGCTCCAAGACCAGCCATATTACACTGACAGCTGCTTAGTGTGAGGCTAAATTTTGACCCACATGTACCAGAGTGAATCAGGCATCCCATACCTGTCCAAGAAACAACTATTCAACTGCTTACAAACTGAATTCTTTTAATACGCTGCTGAATTAACAATGTTGTCCTGAAGGCTGAAATGAAGACTTTCTTGGAGATTTACACAAGGTAGTGCCTCTTAATATTTAATAATTTCATCACATGTACAGAAGGATGAGGCTGTCAGCTTGTTTGTGCAACTACTTACACCCAAAAGCTCATTAGAACCCGGATTTTTTGTCAAGTGTGGGGGTTTTTTTGTGTTATGTTAGGTGGAGTTTGGTTTTTTTGGTGGGGATGGGTTTTTCCCCCCACTCCCAATCTGGAAGCACTTATACAAGTATGTATCAACCAAAACTGTTCCAGTTTCCAAGAACAGCTACTTCCATTTCTTGGGGTGCATGAAAGGCTGCGTTGTCTTCCAGGGCTTCTATAATTCAATTGGCCTTGCCTGCATAACCAAACAAACATTTCCATAACTAAAGGATGAACTAGACCAGAGACACAGATGAGAAAAAACCAATATAAAGAGAGAGTCAGTAGATCAGTTTCACAATCTGCTTTGCTGAAAAGCCAAACAATTTGTGCTGGCACACTGCTTAAGAACTAAATACTGCTTGTGGCAACACTGCCTTTGAGAAATGGCTTGTCAACCTCTTATTTCAGAATGCTCAATTTAAAACTTAAATTGTAAGTACTTACAACCACAGAAATCAAGATAAGGCTTTAGAACTACAGTGTCACTACTAATTGGAATTGTATTTGCAAAGAAATTAACGTAAATCTGTAATAACACGTTTCAATTGGATGGTAGATCTTTGCAGATAATGGGGGTGAGGGAGGAAACTTAAACTATCACTGATAAAGTCTAACTACATTTAATACTAAAAAAACCTGCTCAGGAGTTACATTTCTATACCTCCACAGAAAAAAAAGTTTTAATCCAACAGCTAGAATGCCTTTTTTTTTAATTAACCATGAGTATCAATGATGACATCAATTGTTCCCCCTCACCAAGCGATCCAGAATACCAATCGTTAACTGGGAGAAAAAGCAAACCAACCACAAACCCCACAACGCAGTTCGACGTGACCGCTGTGCTCTGCCAGAGCTGGAGCTTCCGCGGCACCGCGCCGCGCGCCCCGCTGACCGCATGAGGACGGCAGCAACAGCACAGAGGCTCTGGGCACCTTCGGCTTCTGCGCTGGCAGAAAGTTTAAGGCAGCTGAGGGGAGAAAGCAGTTACTAGCAGGGCATTACACGCGGGTAGGGGCCGGCGTGCGGGGCACGCTCGGGTTTCTCCTGCCCGCAGCCCGACCCGCCGTCAGAGCCGCCTTCGGCCCCAAGGGCCGCCCGCCGGCCTCGCTGCTCTCCGGCCCCGCGGGCGCCAGGGCCAAGGCCCGGCC